>JAOXYA010007552.1:0-14227 GCA_028565675.1 Sorex palustris | reverse complement strand
TAACTGAAACCCAAGCACAAAAATGTGTAAGTCTACAACTGTACCTCATGGTGTTTCACTAATAAAAATTTAAAATAAATAAATAAAATGCATCCTTTTAAGACATAAAATTTTTTTAAAAAAATTAAAAAACTAAATGGGCACTGGTGGAGGGATGGGTACTAGATCATTGTATAACTGAAACCCAAGCACCAAAATTCGTAAGTCTACAACTGTACCTCATGGTATTTCACTAATAAAATTTAAAAACTATTATTTAAAAAAAAAAGAAACCGGCGACCCAAGATCCAGACCCCAACCCCCTCCTTGGCCATGGCTGGCCAGGAACCCCTCGGGGGGCCTCTCCTCTTCTCCACGGCAGGTGGGCTGAGCGTGGTGGAGCCCCCTTCCTAGGTGAGGAAAGGACTGAGCCCCCCTTCATCCCCCCCAGCCTCAGGCAAGGCTGCACCAGGCTTGTCCCGGGCGCCTGAGCTAGGCGGAAAGGGGGGAGGCTTCCCCCCCCCCGCCCCGGCCCCATCTAGTTCTGTTACCACGCCCCCACTTCTCTTTCTAGAGTATTTGCCAAAGGTTCAAGCAAAGAGGGTCCCGTGAGATCAGCTCCAGCTGCAAATTCTGGAAGTTTCTGGCTTGAAGGAAAGCAGAGCCCAGCTTCCTGAGACAGAACGCCTGAGAAACAAAGCAGGGCAGAAGACCCCCGTCGGACGCTTCCAAGTTGGAGCTTGTTTTGGAAGGCTTCAGAAATTGCCAGAACTGGGGCTGGAGTGATAGCACAGTGGGTAGGGCATTTGCCTTGCACGCCGCCGACCCTGGTTCGATTTCCAGCATCCCATATGGTTCTCCAACCACTGCCAGGAGTAATTCCTGAGTGCAGAGCCAGGAGTAACCCCTGTGCATTGCTGGGTCTGACCCCGCCTCCTCCCCAAAAAAAGAAATCTCCAGAACTTCAAAACCCAACCCAATCCAATCTCTGTCGGGAGCCCCACACTTTGGGAACTATTATGTGGGCTCACAGCCTGCTGCTCCGGGGAAGTTGGCGTACATTTTTTGTCACCTCTAGCCAAGGGGGGGCGGGCGTGGAGGGGGTGAAGTTCTGTCATTTTTTTCATGCAGATAAAAAGTGCCCATATGAGGACTGGAGTGATAGTATAGTGGGGAGGGTGGTTGCCTTGCACACGGCCGACCCGGGTTCAATTCCCAGCATCCTATATGGTCCCCCTAGCACTGCCAGGAGTAATTCCTGAGTGCAGAGCCAGGAGTAACCCCAGCGAGTTGCCGGGTGTGACCCAAAAAAGCAAAAAAAATAAAAGTGCCCATACAATGAAAGAACCGAGCAAAGCCTCAGGACACCATCACACGCAAGCCTGTGGTATATGACTTTGGAAGAATTTTACAAAGAAACAACAAACACTGTCCTCCCATTGTTCATCAATTTGCTCAAGCGGGCCCAGTAACATCTCCATTGTGAGACTTGTTACTGTGTTTGGCATATTGAATACTCTCAGTAGCTTGCCAGGCTCTCCAAGAGGGGCGGAGGAATCGAACCCGGGCTGGCTGTGCGCAAGGCAAACGCCCCACGGCTGTGCTATCACTCCAGCCCTGGAAGAGTTTTATTTCCGGGAAATTGTAGGAGTTTGTCTTTGAAAGGGGAAAAAAGGAGTCTGCAACACAAGGCATAGATTCACTCTTTCCAAGGGAATCTTTTTAGGGGCTGGGGGTTGGGGACAACACCCCGGGTGCTTAAGCATCCTCCTGGGATTCACGGTCCCCGGTGCTTCCATCATGTCCTCAGCCCTGTGAGCCTCTCCCAGCCTTTCCCAAGAATTTCCCGTGAGCGTTGGGCGCTGCCTCCCTTGCAGGGCGCAGAGGAAAACACTCTGGCTCTCCTCGGTACAAGCTGTGCTTCTGGTTTGGGCGCTTTGGCTCTGGGTGGTGCTTGAGGCTGCTCAGGGCGGACTCCTGGCTCCGTGCTCAGGGATCCCTCCTGGCGGGTCCCAGGGAAACCTACGCAGTGCCGGGGTTCGAGCCTGGGTCGGCCCTGTACACGGCCAGTGCCTTCCCTGCTGTCCCATCTCCCCTGCCTACTGTCCTTTTAGCCTTTTCCAGCTGAGGCCCCGTGAAGGAACACCGGGTGGCGGGGAGGCGGCAGCCCAGGTCAGCGCACAGCCAGTGGCAGGGGACACTCTCCAGAGTGGACAGAACCGGGGTTCAACGCCCAAGGGTTCCCTTGCTCTCTCTACCAGGGCCAGGGCACTGCCACCTGCCAGTCTGCCTGGGCTTGAAGCCCCTTAAATATCTCCTCTGCAGCCCCTGCTCTGGGCGGACCACCTGCCCCGCCCTCCCAGACCCCCAGGGCAAGGGGTTAGGGTTTAGGTCCTGGGTGGACGGTGGGTCCTGGCGACCTTGCCTCATCCCATGTAGGTTCCTGGAGCAGAGGGCAGGCAGGAGGGTGCCACGGTAGCACTGGAGTCACCCTACAGCCCCCCGGAGATGAGCCCAGGCCAGGGGAGCTGTGAACGCAAAGGCTCTCCCGGTCACTGCGCAGGTCCTACCCGACTCTGCAGGCGCCAGGAGCCCGCGGCCACTCAGCTGTCCCCAGGAGGACCCGACTTCAGGCCAAGCGGCTTCTTCACTCGGCTCCACTGGGTGCTGGCCAGCCCGGCCCCCCAAGGACAGAATTCCCTTGGGGGGAGAATGGGTCTGGCACTCAGGGTTTGTCTCTGGCTGAGTTCAAGGACTGGGCTGGGCTGGGTCCAGCCTCGGTCCCCCTCTTCCTCGCCCAGGGAAGCGAGTCTCAGGGAAGAGGGGACACCCCCGTTTTCAGGAATGATGCCATGAAACAATGGAAGCCAGCCGGAAGGGCAGGCTGGGGGGCGCTGTGCCCTGTGTCCCGAGTTCCTGCCAGGGTAAGTGTCTGGTCCCTCAGGGCCAGCTGGGAAATCTCTCCCTGTCCCTGTCCCTGTCTCACTTTCTTTTTTTTTCTTTTTGGGTCACACCTGGTGATGCACAGGGGTTCCTCCTGGCTCTGCACCGAGAAGTTACTCCTGGCGGTGCTCGGGGGACCATATGGGATGCTGGGAATCGAACCCGGGTCAGCCATGTCCAAGGCAAATGCCCAACCCGCTGTGCTATCGCTCCAGCCCCTCCCTGTCTCACTTTCTCTCCTCCCCTTTCTCCCTCCCGCCCTCTGTCATGTGTGGACCCTTCCAGGTTTTTGGGACCCATAGGAGGTATTTTCCAGGGGTCTTTCCAGAACAACCTGGGCGTGGAAGGGTTGCCTCGCTTGCCCACTGTCCACAGCCTGGCTGGGGTCAGAAACTCCTGACCTGCTGCAAACGCCAGATGCCAGCACAGCTGCTGGTTACACACACACACACACACACACACACACACACACACACCCCACACTCACACACAGACACACACCACACACACCACACACACACACAGACACACACACACACACCACACACAGACACGCACCACACACTCACAGACACACACACACACACTCATACTCACAAAGACACACATATACACACCCTTTCTAGGGTGGGTGCTCTGCCTGCTGTGGAGACATCTGGGCACTCTGCCTTCATGCCAGCCAACAGAGGATTTTTACTTTCCCAAATTCCAGAACAAAAAGGAAGGCGAGAGAGACCCACAGCCTAAAGTCATTTGTCACTTCCCTCTTGGTTGGTCCGGGGCGGCACCCGCAGGAAAGATCACTGAGCACAAAGTCAGGAGGAGGCTGAGCACCAGGAAGAAAAACGGCTGAGGAAGGAGAAATCGTGGGGGAGGGAGGGAGAGGGGAGGGGAGGGAAGGGGTGGAGGGAAGGGAAGGGAGGAGGGAAAGGAGAGGGGAGGGGAGGAAGGAGAAGGGAGAGGAGGAGGAACAAGGAGGAGAGGGTACTCTTGCCTTGGGGAGCAGTGGTTGGTTCTTGGGGTCCTCCGGCTCACTGGCAGTTTGCAGACCTCCTGCGTTTTCCTCCTCCAATGCAGGGACAGTGGACCCAGGGTGATGGTGTTTTGTTTGGGAGGTTTGGTTTTAGTGCTCAGGGCTGACTCCTGGCTCTGTGCTCAGGCGTCACCCTTGCAGGTTCGGGGGACCATGTGGGGCGCTGAACTATCTCCCGGCCCCTAGAATTTCCAAGTTTTAATGTTGAAAAAAAATCAAAGTGAGAAAGACCATGAGCCCGCAGCGTGAGAGGGTGAAGACAGACAAACGGCCCCATGCTCCAGTGAGGGGTGAGGCCGCCTGCTGGCCCGGCACACAGCAGCCTCCCTCCCACGGGAGCAAGCAGAGACCCCCAAAGCCCCCTCAGGCTCAGGAGAAGTTTCTTCCACCTTGTGGTGGGAGCAGACTCCCCCCAACCCCAGGGTTTGGCTGAGGGGTGGGTCTGAGTGAGGGGCCGGTCGCAGAGAAGGGGGTGCTGAGACTCAGTCTCCAGGCCACTAGTGGTCAGTAAGACCTGGGGGCCAGATGGAGGTGCAGGGAGGGGTGCTCCCAGACCACCGGCACCCTCCCTTCCTACCCCAGCAAACTTTTCTTCCTCAAGGCCAGTGCTGGTTAGTTTTTCTGTCAAAATATCTATTTTTTGGCGAGGAGGGAGTGAGGGGAGCACACCCAGTGGTGCTCAGGGCTTACTCCTGGTGGGAATCGGGGGAGCATACAGGGTGCTGGGGGCTGTACCCAGGCCGGCCACATGCCAGGCACGTGCCCTTCACACTGTGCTCTGATTCCAGCCCTCCTTCCCCAAATCTGGCAGACAAAGCAACGTCTTTCAAGCCGAGCCCATTGGTATGTCGCAAGTGGAGGGGCTCTGGCATTGGGGGACCATCGGGGTCCCTCAGCTGAGTTCCTAAGGATACCAGGTCAGCTGGTGTCAAGGATGAGGGGATGAAGGAATTGCTGGACACAAGCTGTGTCACTGTGTGGGACCCGAGAGTTGGGGACGAGGCTGGGAAACATGCAGAGTCCCCACATCTCAAGCCTGGCACCTGGAGGTTCCCGCTGGGGTTTCTGGCTGCCTCAGTTTCTTTTTCTTTTCTTTTCTTTTCTTTTCTTTTCTTTTCTTTTCTTTCTTTCTTTCTTTCTTTCTTTCTTTTTTTTTCTTTTTTTTTGCTTTTTGGGTCACACCCGGCAATGCACAGGGATTACTCCTGGCTCATGCACTCAGGAATTACTCCTGGCAGTGCTCAGGGGACCAACCATATGGGATGCTGGGAATCGAACCCAGGTCGGCCACATGCAACACAAACGCCCTACCCGCTGTGCTATCGCTCCAGCCCCTCAGTTTCTTTTTTGTCATTCAATTTTTATAATGTTATTAACAATAATTTATTACACTTAATATTCCAACACCAATCCCACCACCATTACACCTTCCCACCACCAAATTTTGAATGTTTCCACCCCGAACCCCAAAACCTGCCCCCCAAAGCAGGACCTAAATGATTTGGGTTTTTTTATTGCTTGTTATGCATATTCTGCTAAAAATGATCCCAAAAATTTCCTTAGAAGAAAGTGTGTGGAGATTGCTGTATTTCACCCAGGAGCCATCAAGCCCTTGTCTTGGTACATTAGTGGTGTAGAGTATGAAATGTCACTCCAGGAATTCTAAAATTTCAAATATGGTGATACAGCTGAGGTTAATTAATTTTTTTTTAAACTAGAGCTGGAGTGATAGCACAAGCAGGTCAGCAGGTAAGGTGGTTTGCCTTGCACACGGCCGACCTGGGTTCGATTCCTCCATCTCTCTTGGAGAGCCCGGCAAGCTACTGAGACTATCCCACCTGCAGGACAGAGCCTGGCAAGCTCCCGGTGGCATATTCGATATGCCAAAAACAGTAACAACAAGTCTCAGTAACAACAAGTCTCACGATGGAGACGTTACTGGTGCCCGCTCGAGCAAATAGATGAACAATGGGAGGATAGTGCTACAGTGCAGATGTTGACTCTGTGGTCCAGAAGCACCTCTGTGGCATGTTACTCCTATTGCTCTCTCCCGAGATTTACTTGTGAGTCTCTGGATCACGGCCCTTAATGAGCTTATGTGGCGCCAGAGGCAGTTCATGGATGTGGCTGCCAGGCTACCAGAATCACAGGGAGATGGGGGAAGGTCGCCCATCCCAACTCCGTGCGGGCCTGGAGATTTCAGTCACGAGTCCCGCAAACCTTGATTTTTCAGCAGATTCACTCATGGATGCGGTTCTTCCGAGCCCGTGGAAATCAGCCGTGAACATGGCAGCGATTGTGTTCTGGAGGGTTCGGCCGCTGAGCCTTGGGTTCCTCAGTTTCTTCTTGTCATCGGTCACACCAGTGTTGGCAACAAAGGTTTGTGGGGCTTTTCTGCTATGTTAAATGACCATGAAATCACAATAAATATTTTGACTCTGGTTCTCCCTGCCTTCTCCTTGGCCGGATGGAAACTGTTTTTATTCCCATCACCACAGCTGTATCCTCTGGGGCAGAGATATAAATCTCACCCCTCACCGTGGGCCGAAGCCATTCTCTGCTGCAGATTTGATCCCCAGCATCAACATGGTTCCCCCAGTGCCCCCGGGAGCAAGACCAGAGCACAAGCCATGAGCAATCTCTGAGCACTTCTGCAACAACAAGAAACGTTCCTGTTTTGTGTGTCAGGGAAGCAACGGTTGCAAAGACGGCAGCTGCCATGCTCACTCAAACCGGTTTTAATGAGATACACCAGGTCAGCATGCCCACAGCTGCCGGGGCCTGGTCTGGTCTGGCAGCAACTGGACTGAGACCAGTCCCTGGACGCGCCAAAGCGCTCGCCACAAACTTGTCTGAAAAGGAGCATTTTCCTCTCCAAAATCAACATCGTGAATGAAACGTTGGGCCCTGCCACCCTCCCTCAGTCTCCTGCCCTTCCTCCTGCCCGCTTTCATTCGGGGACTGCAACTTTGTGCCCGGTGTCTCCGGTTTATTCAGATGCTGTCTGCTGAGCAGTTTCCTTTCTTAGACTGGGTACCCAGACCCCAGGGGCCAGTGAGCAGCCTGTTCTGCTGAACATTAGGCACTGGCATTGACCCAGAGGAGATGAAGGAAGGAGCTAGAAAGGGGAGCATTTCCTGGAGGAGGGGAGGGCAGGGCAGAGCCCAGGGCGGGCTAGAGGAGGGGCTGTGGAGAGGTAAGTGTCCTTGAGGATATGACCCCGGTCACCCCCAGAACTTCCTGAGTTCAGCAGGTAGCGCCAAGAAGTCTGTAATTGCAACATCAGGGGCAGCGAGTGTGGACACTTCAGGGAAGGAAAGAGCCGGGTGACCAGACAGGCCCAGCCAAGCTCATGGCTTCTGCACAGTGTCCAGCGCAAGGGCTGTCCCCTCTGTAGGCCAGCTCCATACAACATGTAGCCACCCCCCACATGCCTGGGGGTGCCGGGGTCCCCGCCCAGACTGCAAAGCTCAGAAGAGTCAAGTCTGCACTTGCATGGTTTCAGCGTCATCCACGTTTGTCTTCAGTCATCAGCCTTATTCTTTTCAATAGTTGAGGTTTGCAGGAGAACCCAGTGAAAAGCAGGTGCCCCCATGTGCGCCCCCAGCCCGAGGCACCCCCACCCCGGTCTCCTGGTGTTGGCAAGCACGGGCACTAGTGAGCTGCGCCTGCCAGAGCAGCAAGTAACAGAGATGCTCTTGTCTTCTCCAAATCCATCCTTCCACTGAGTTCCTGCAGACGCGCGTTACCTGCCCTTTCCATGTGGCTCCAGGCCATACTGTGGAAGGTTCCAGAAGCTTTGACTACTGGGAAGTGATGTGGCTCCCTCACTGAGGGGTCACATGGTCACATCAAATCATGAGTTGGATCTGAAAACATTTTGTGGGGTTTGATTGCCAAACCCTGCTGTTCGTGTGCGGAAGGATACTGACATCAAGCGTCCTATCAGTGTGCTTCACTGGATTGAGGATGAAGAGTGATATTATTACTTTGATAAATACAGAGAAATGGGGGCTGGAGCAATAGCACAGCAGGTAGGGCGTTTGCCTTGCATGCAGCCGACCCAGGTTTGATTCCCAGACATGGTCCCCTGAGCACTGCCAAGGGTAATTCCTGAGTGCAGAGTTAGGAGTAACCCCTGTGCATCACCGGGTGTGACCCAAAAAGCAAATAAATAAATAAACAAATAAATACAGAGAAAGCTTTGGATATAGTCAAATAATTTATAGTCTAATAGTCTAGGGGCTCCAACTTTAGACTGATAAACAGATAGTACAAGGGGTGAAGGTGCTTGCTTGCATGCAGTGGACCCTGGTTCAAGTTCCCAGCACCCCATGTAGTCCTGAGCCCTGCCAGGAGTGATCTTTGAGCACAGAGCCAGGAGTAGGCCCCGAGCACCACTGGGCGTGGCCTTGAATCAACCAACTAACCAAAAAGCAGCCTTGTAAGGCTGGGTACCAAGAACGTAAAGCAAACCTTTGACATAATAAAGAAATTTTAAATGCTTCTAATGATTGTAAAGCACACACACACACACACACACACACACACACACACACACACACTTCCACTGTGGTTGGTTAAATTCTTCAGCCTCCTCCCTTAAAAAAAAGTAAATCAGACCCCAACTCTGTCCCCACTAAACACTGATGGTCATTGTAATGGAGAGACTTGGGCGTGTATCCAAGCCACCAAATCAGCCCACCTGAAACTCGGAGGACAATTCCAGTGGGTGTGCTACCCACAGAAACGTGCTACATGCAGAATGTCCTCCACCTGGCCACGGAAAAGGATGCCCAAGGTGGACCCATGCGAGGCTCAGGTCACCAGGGCTGGCTGGAAGATGATGAACCCCATTAGAGGAAGGTGGGCAGGTGAACAGTCGCAGTGACAGCCAGCAAGTGCCCAGTGCCCTGGGTGGCCAACTGTCAGTGGGCAATGAGGCAGCGTCTGGAAACCAGTTCCCCCGAGTCCCACACGAGAACTGTCACTGGAGTGATGGCACAGGGAGCTCAGACACTCCAGCCAGACCTTTTCAGACCGTGGGCTCACCAGCTGGGTGCTCAAAGCATTCCTATGCATGCCACTGTGCCAGGCAATCGAAATGCATGCCTGCTCCATGCCAGGGCGCTGGTGCATGCCAGGAGGGTGGGTGGAACCGGGAAGGGAAAGACTGTTTGCGAGCTCCATCAAAGCAACATGGAAACAGTGTAGGGACTGGGGGAACGCAGGGGTTCAGGCGCTGGCCAGGCTTGCTGGCAACCCCCAGTTGGACTCTCGGCACCACATAGGTTCCCCTGAGCCTCAGCAGGAGAGATCCCAGAGCACAGAGTCAGGAGTGAGCCCACAGCCCGGTGTGGCCCCCAAACAGGACAGAACTACAATCTCCTCTCTCTGTGCTGTCACAGGCAGGGTCCAAGCTGGCCAAGAGGAACAGGAGGAGGATGGGGCTTCCAGGAGGGACCACGGCCTGAAGGGGTGATGAGGAAGATAAGTCAGCTCTGTGTGAGGACAGAATGTGAGAAGAGACACTATGCACGGGGGCGCTAAGAGCGTGGTGTGTAATGCTCGCCCCGTAAGGTGGAAGAGACAAGAGTATCACTTAGTGTGCTGGCGATATATTCCCAGGTGTCCCAGCTACGAAGTGCTAAATGCCCGTGACACCTCACTGACATCTGGGAAAGGAGAAGTCCCAGCCTCTTCCCAGCAGCGGTGGCCGCTCATTAGGCCTGACTACCTGTCCAGCAAGCATTGCTGTATTCACAGTAACTGTCTTGCTCACTGTCATTGTGTTTATTTCTAAGTATTATTGATTTTTTTGTTTGTTTTGCAGCCTATTTTCCGCCAATTGTTGGTGGTGCTACAACACTAGAAATGTCATTGATCTTCAGTTGGTTGCCTTGCATGTGACTGACCCAGGTTCCAACCCCAACAACCCATATGGACCCCATATGGACCCTAAGCACCACCAGGAGTAATTTCTAAGTGCAGAGCCAGGAGTCACTCCTGAGCACTGCCAGGTGTGATCCAAACACAGAAAGAAAAAAAGAAAGAAAGAAAGAGAGAGAGAAAGAAAGAAAGAAAGAAAGAAAGAAAGAAAGAAAGAAAGAAAGATGAAAGAAAAAAAGGAAAGAAGAAAAAAATGAAGAGGGAAAGAACGAAAGAAAGACAAAAGGAAAAAGAAGGAAAGAAGAAAAAAGGAAGAAAGAAAAAGAAAGAAAGAAAGAAAGAAAGAAAGAAAGAAAGAAAGAAAGAAAGAGTTCACTAAATGGTGAACCATTTGCAACTTGCATATTTGATAAAGGATATATGTACTTGAATATATAAATAATTTACCACTCAACAACAGCAAGGCTAACTAGTGAACAGGCAAAAATTTAAATGGACATTTCTCCAAAGAAGATATAAAATGTCCAATAAGAACATGAAAAGGTGTATATCATTTATCATTAGAGCAATACAAAGTAAAACCACAGTGAAATACCACTTTACACCTAATAGAATCACTTTTTTAAAAGGCAGGCAATACAAATGTTGGGGAATATGAGGAGGAACTACAGCCATCATCATTGTTATGGAATGATGAAATGATAAAGCCCTTTTGAAAAGATTGAAAAGCCTTATCTTTCTAAGTTTCTATGATCCCAAATTCTTAGATATATATACTTAAAAATCTTGAAAAGATAGATTCACAAAAAACTCTTATACTCAAAATTTTATTGAAGCATTATCCAGAATAGCACCAAACTGAGAAATCACATTCCCATAAATGATTAAACAAACTGCAATCCATTTGTACAATGAAATGTTATTTGGCAAAGAAAAGAAATGAAATGACACAGCAAATCTACATCAAAACCTGGATCCATCTGCAGAGATTGATGAAATCTGAACAAAGTCTCTACAACAAGAGTCAAATTATTAGTACCAGGATTGGAGATAAAGATAGCTACATTCAACAAAAAAGACCCCCCCCCCCCAGCAGCCTAAGATTCAGAGATTTGTAAGATGTGTCCTGAGGAAGTGGAAGAGGCATTGTGAAAAAACCAGCATCCCAGACTTATGATTCTACACTATAAGCTCATGATCAGGAGACCAAAACTAAATAAAAATAAATAGGTGCTAGACTTCTGGGTAAATACCCATCCTGGCAAAACCTCACAATCTTGCTAAGGATAATATTGGGGGGTGCCACTTTAGTTCCCAATAACCATAGCAACAAATCCTGGGGACTTAAATTCCTGAGAACTCCATTCACCCCTTAAGAATACTTGAACTAGGGGGTATGGTGCTACCAGCAGGTCAATCCGTACCTTTGAGGCTAGTGCATCAGCAGCTTAATGGTGCTTTCAGACTTCTAGATACCCAAAAATTGCTGCTGTGCCTTTGGCCAGATCCCAACAACTTGGGGCCAAGTTTACCAAGAAAGTTAATGTTAAAGGTTAGGTATGTGGGAGACACACCCACAAACCACCTCCGGCTCAGCTAAATAATTGGAGGCAAGGCCTCTCTGGTTCCTGATCAAGCTGCTTATCGGCCATGATCCCAGAGACTCAGAAACAAATCTCGGAACCCAGTGGCTTTTGGCAGAAATGCATCCGGTCCCTGCCATATGTTACCAGTGCCGGGCCACTAGAGGTGGAAATAGGTTTTGTGCCTTGGGCCTCACAGGATGAGGGTGGAGCCGGCCCTTTCCTCCTCACCTCAACAAGACCCCAAGTTGCCGCCCATGAACGTCCTCTCTGACTCCTGATCAAGCTGCTTAACGGCCATGATCCAAGAGACTCAGGAACAAATCTCGGAACCCAGCAGGTTTGGCAGAAATCCCTCTAGATTTAATTGTTAGAATTTTGAGTTCCAAAATTGCATGGCCACTATTGCTGGTTATGAATAACATATTACGTGATATGTTATTCATAACCAGCAATAGAAAACAAATTGTCTACAGTTTCCTTTTTGGCAGATCTGAGTGTCGGGGTAATATCCCAAATAATGATGATGGGTCTGGGGTCAAAATATTGAATAAAATCAAAGTAGAGAGAGAGTAATGTAGAAATCATCTACTCCACATTTAGGGGGAGTGTGTGGGATGGGGAGTACACTGGTTTTTTTGGTGGTGGAGAATGGGTACTTATAAAGGGATAGGTTTTTCATCATTGTATGACTGAGACTTAAACCCAAAAGCTTTATAACTGCTCTCATGGTGATTCAATAAATAAATTTATAAAAAATAAAAAAAGTAAGGTGGAGTTCATGCCCAATTCAGTCAGCCTAATCAATGACTGAATAACTGCTCAAAAATAGTTCTTTGAAAAAAATGATATTTGAATACAGTGCAGAGGGTTGCATTACTGGTCTTGCAATGCAACTAAACATTAAATCCCTCAAGCCACATAAATTTCCAGTCACAGCCAAGAGTGATCCCTGAGCACAGGGTCAGGAATAAGTCCTAAGTACTGTTGAATGTGCCAACAACAATTTTTAAAATAGTGATATGGGCAGGGGTAGAGTGTGGAAGATATTATTGGTATAAGACACTTTTCTTACATGCCCAGATGCATCCCCAGAAGCCTCAAGTATGCCCTGGATTACCTAATTAATCTCAAGTACTAAAGGTCAAAGAGCTGCATCCTCAGGCCATTGTATTCATCCATTGTCGATGTTGGCCAAAAATTACCCTGATGGATCACAAAGTCCACAAAGCACTGTTTGAGAGACATTCTCCATAAATAAAAAGGGGAGGTTTTGAAAATAATGTGTAGGTGGAAAAATATCACTAATTCTGGAGTTCATGCATTGCATATTAAAGACCTGGGTTTACTCCCCAGTGCTACTGAGAGTAGCCCCCTGCATTGCAGGTGTGATCCAAAAACTAAAAAATAAATAACAATAATTCATTCTAATAGTACTGTCAAACCTATTGCTGTTTCTTCCAGTACTGCATAGCAAGTATGCCAACTAGTACCCCCTCAAAGATTATCTCAGAAATATTTCACATTATAAGCCATTAAGTATTGCTTGTTATTCTCATAAGACATAATTCAATGAAAATTTTAGTGAGATTTTAAATAGGTCCTGGGGAACTTTGAGCAAGCTTCAGATAAGTGACTGCTATAGAGCATCCTTTGACAACTCTGCTTCTGTGCTAACATACAATGTTACGTCTTCTGGTTTGTAGTTAGTTACCTACTACATCAGCTTTCAAAGTATTCTTTCCACTTACCCTCCTCCCCATCCCCAAAACCCACCACAGCCAATCTTCATAGATCTTAAGTCACATATTTTATTTCCTGGGAAAACATGCTGAAATGTCAAGTAGGTGATCAAAATTCAGCGGTGCTTTATCATTTATTAGAAAATATGTTCATATAATAAACTTCACCATCAGAGCCCTCTTCCATTACGATGATCCTTTGACATGGAATGTTCTCTCCCCTCTTCTCTGCCAATAAAAACCCTGCATTCTCATAGGGCACCTCCTCTGGTGAACCTTTTTCTCAAAAGTAATGTGAAGTTTATGATTCTCCTCATTTACATTCCCAGAATACTTCTTTATACTACATGAGCCCTATTATCCATGATATTATGTTTTAAAATAACATTCTATGAATTTATTTTGTCTCTCAATTTAAATTGGAAATTTCTTCAAATAAGAATCAGAAAAAAAGAATTAGAGTTCCCCTAATTAATTTTGTTTTAAGTTTTCAATTACTCATTGATTTAGTATGGCTTACTTTATGTATTTAAAGTTTACACGTATTTCCATAATAAAAAGGATTTTCTATGTACAGAATAGGTTGGTTCTTTTTTTTATTCACTTACAATTTCTGACTCTTAGCTGATGCACTTGGATCAGTGATAAAAAAATTTAATTTGATGTAGAGGATTAGTAATTACCATACTCATTAATGTTTTCTAATTTGTTGCTCTTGATTTTTGTTCACATACTTTTTTGTTCTTTTCTGACTTTTGTGTTTTTGTTTATTAGTGAAACACCATGAGGTACGGTTATAGATTTACAAATTTTTGTGCTTGGGTTTCAGTTATACAACGATCAAGTACCCATTCATCCACCAGTACCCATTTTCCACCACCATGGAACCCAGTATCCCTCCCACACACATCCCCCCCCCCATCCCACCCTGCCACTGTGGGAGGGCATTTCCTTTTGTTCTCTCTCTTCTTTGGGGTGTTGTTGTCTGCAAAAGAGGCACTGAGTGGCAATCATGTTCAGTCCATAGTCTACTTTCCACATGCATCTCCCCTCCTGGG
>JAOXYA010007533.1:0-14228 GCA_028565675.1 Sorex palustris | reverse complement strand
TCGATATGCCAAACACAGTAACAACAAAGTCTCCAATGGAGACGTTACTGGGCCCGCTGGAGCAAATCGATGAACAAAAGGAGGACAGTGACAGTGATAGTCACTTCGTAACTTGGATTTCATCTCCCCACCCTTCCTCAAACAGAAGGAAGGAAGCTTTGTGGCATAGTTTATTTTGAGTAGTGATCTCAGAGATCACTAATTAGATCACAGGCGTGAATAACAAGAACTGTGAGTGAGGCCAGAGTGTAAGGCCGACACAGACTGACCAGGTCATTTGTGTTCACCAGCATCAGGCACAGCTTAGAGTTAAAGGCCAAAGAAGGTATTAGCAATGCTGATCTGATCTTTACTGTTAGTTTTAATATTTTTGTACATCATGGATTTTTACATTGCTTTTGATTTCTAAAAATATTAAAGTGTGTGTGTGTGTGTTCCAGGGATTGAACCCAGGGACTTAGATGTGCAAAGCATATGCTTTACCACTGCTCTACATCACTACCCCCATATTTATCTTATTGAATTTTTTGACATCCCTCTCCCCATTAAATGTACCAGAGGCAAATGCCCCATATATTTTACTTACTTCACCTTTTCCTGACTCTTATTACTACCAGTGAGCGATTGGGATTTGATTATACTGGGAGCCTCTCAAGAACCATCTAGAATGAAGAGACTCATTTCTGAATGGAGCTTAATTTTTGTCTCCATTAGTCAACTCTATTGCGCACGTGAGAGAGTCAAGCAGGTGCCATTCAACTAAACAGTTTGCCTTTGTCTTTGCCTCTAAATCCAAACTTTGAGTCTTCTGCCTTCCTGAGTCCCCTGGGCAAGGAAGGAGCTGGATGTAGGCCCTAAGTACTGGTGAGTAAGACCTCAAAACAAACACTAAAATGCAAGACTAGAGAGGTAGTACAGTGAGTAAGGTGCTTACCTTTCATGTGGCCAATCTAGGTTCTATTCCCAGTACCATATAAGGTCCCCCAAACACTGCCATGAGTGACATTTGAGTGCAGAGCTAGAAGTAAGCCCTGACCACCACATAGTTTGGCCCCCAAACCAAAATAAAATAAAAATGTATGACAAGAGCATTACTCATACTTAGACTTATTGGGGATTAGCCCTTCACCTTTGTTATGTACGGTTGCTCCTATCTGGGGCTATGTTGCAGTAATTATCTGTTTCTTTGCTAGTATCAAGTCATCTGTGAGTGAGGGCTAAATGTTATTTTCCTCTGTTGGTTAAGGAGAATTGTCCTGATAAGACGATAGGTTTGCATTGAGAATGATGAGGTAGTTGTCACAGGAGTCTAAACTGTGGCTATTTTTAAGCTTCTAGACCTATGGAGTTAGCATCTATCCATCTACGGACTAGTACTTGAAAACCATTCATCATTAACTTAATTGAGCCCTGTAGACTCACTCAATTCTGATCCTCATTCCACACATTATTACAATGACCTGCTGGTGTGCCTCCCTTAAGCTTATGACTTGTAGGACTCTAACAAGGCCGGGATTATACTGGGCATCTCAAGTCATCTGATGTCTCATTGCCAGGCACTATTTTTACTGTGGCCAAATGGCTGCTTTATAAAAGGCAAATAGTTGCCTGCTCTGAGGCATGATCTTAACTCTTTATTAGCTTATCAGTGACTATCCAGTATCCTCTGTAGCCCTTTCAAACCTGCTGGGTAATAGGAATCAAATATTGGGGAACCTTGTACTGTGGTTGGGTATACTATAGAGCTGGTTGGGTATACTATAGAGCTCTCCCTTGCTCTGGGCTTCATTCAAAACTGAAGGTCTTCCAAGGTAGTTGATTAATGGTCAGGGTGGTATTCTCACTAAGCTATGTCTTTTTATTAGTGATAGAAGGTTCAGGGTACAACAACTAGCCTTTATCTTATAAAGGATGAGCTGGTATATCCCAGACTATTGGATTCCTAATAATGTCACAAGTCTGCTTCATAAGAATATGGGATGGAAAAAAAGAATGAGAATATAGATTTTAAAAATTGGTCATGAGGCTGGAGCAATAATATGGTGGGTAGGGCATTGCCTTGCACACTGCAGACCTGGGTTCAATCCCTGGCATCCCTTATGGTCCACCAAGCCCAGCAACGAGTAATTCTTGAGTGCAGAGACAGGAGTAAGCTCTGAGCATCACAGAATGTGACCCAAAAAGCCAAAAACAGTTGGTTATGATAGTGGTTTTATGGATTCACTTTACTAGGTTATGCTTCACTCATTACACTGAATTCATTTGAGAACAAAAAGGTACAAAACATCTCCAAAATGGAAAGCTTTGACTCATCGTGCTTTTTCCCCTTTATCCTCTGTTATGTGTGTGTCTGACAGAGACATCAAGAGAACTTATTCCTTCTCAGCAGATTACATTAGCATTTTTTATTAATACAGTGGACCATTATGATGTTCTCTGGAATACCATGGCAATTGAAGTGACTAAATATTATGTGGTTATAGGATAATTAACATAGCCTAGGGGCAATAAGAAATATGTACTGCTATTTATCCCACATAAAAGCAAACAGGTTTAGATTTTACGAAAGAATATGGAGGGAGAAATCTTTGATGTTGGTGCTAATCACTGCAATTTCTAGTGTGTGGGTTTGCTTCTAATTTAACACATTGACAAAAGAGGGGGTGGTTTTCTCTGGCACAGTGCCCATTTACTTAACTCCTCAGAACACCATTGTTTATTAGTCATATCAAACTGCTCCATAAGACAACACAGTTGTTGCTATGTTGATTTTGTGATTATATCCACTTTGTTAAGTATCACCCAGCAGCCTCTGCCAACTCCAAGACTGCATTTTGTATTGTCTAAATGAAGGGAATGGATTTGCCTTGGGGATGTAATCTGGGAACAAGTTCTTTTTTGGGGGGGGGGTCACACCCAGTGATGCACAGGGGCTATTCCTGACTCATGCACTCAGGAATTTCTCCTGGCAGTGCTCAGGGGACCATATGGGATGCTGGGAATTGAACCTGGGTCGGCCCCGTGCAAGGCAAACGCCCTACCCGCTGTGCTATCTCTCCAGCCCCTGGAATTTTATTTTTAGCTTTATTTTTGGCATAATGATGTGTGTAGGCTCTAGATCTTAGCTTCCAATAAACTAGAAATTTGATCTTAACTGAAATTTCATCTTAATTTATATCTTGGTGATTCAATCTGTTTTCTCAATAAACAGAACTATTGCCGTGTGCATAAATCTTATTTCATGTGCAAGTTCCATAGATCAGTATTTCAAAAATTTTTGCAAGGGATAAAATCAATATTTATCTTTCAGTACATGAATACTTCGTGGTTTTTTGTTTGGTTTGGTTTGGTTTGCAGGCCATACCCAGTGATACTCAGGGCTTACACTTGGCTCTGTGGTCAAAATCACTCCTTATCAACCTCAGCATGATGTATGGCATGGGGTGGAATTATATGGGGTGTCAGGGATCAAAACTGAGCCGGCAGAGTGCTGTAGCTGAATTATAGTTCTGAGACCCTGGAATGTTTTTTTTTTTTAATGTCAATCTAAACTCCTGGAAAAATATCACTAGAAGAAAGTAAGCTACAAAGGGATTCTGAAATTTGACCAAATTTATGCAGCTACTGAGCACTGAATCCCGGGATCACACAAATTCCCATTTAAGTGTGATTGCCTCATAGTTATAACTTGGAACTATTTGCTCAAACACTTTACTGTAAATAGGTCGGTTATCTTAAGCAATTTAGGAATCTCAGCCACCATCACAAAATAAAAAGCAATTGGCATTATGTATAGTTTGTCTAATTATGTGGAAAAAATCATAAAAAATAGAAGAAAATTGTCCATTTAGGAAACAGTTGAGACAGAAATGCTAAACAAGGGACCGATGTGTCTAGGAAAGTCACAAAGATCAGACCCAAAAAGGCCAAATGACCAAAGCACTTGCCTGACAAGCATAAAATCATGGGTTCAAACTCCTGGTGCCACCCTATGCACTGAGGTGCTCTTGAGTTTCCATTTTTTGACCTTGACTTTTCAGTTTTGAGCTGATTTTGTAATGGAGCTTTAAGATGGCATGAGGCTTCGAGTTCAAACCCAGGTGCTACCGCAGGCATTGGGGAAATCCTGACGTTTCAGTGTACAATTGCTCTCCAGCCCTGCCGTTTGGAACCCGCAGTGAGAAATGGAAATGAGGCTGGTCCAGAGGCAAGGGAGGAGCCCAGAAAACGCTGAACTTAATGCCCATCAGCACCCCGGCCATGCTCACCACACTACAATCCCCAGGCATCAGCCAAGGAGAGTTTTTGTTGTTTGAAAGCTAGCAAATGTGGTCTAAAAGACAAACAAACAAACAAATCACCAGGAACACTTCTGAAATATATATTTTGTTTAAGGGAAGTCTGAAGGGTAAACGATGTAAAAAAAAAAAAGAGGCTTAATTTTAGTCATCCAAGTAGAGGAATTGCAAATGAAATAAAGCTTCTGTGGCCCATTACTATGACAAAACATTTTGAAAGGACTAGCGTCTAGTGATCGGGAATATTATAATACTGATGATGGAGTAGAGGTTGGGGGAGCTTTGAAAGTAATATGTAAATTAGCATTAAAAATCTCCCAGTGGTTTTTAAAATTTATAATACTGTCATCTCTGATCCAGAAATCCTTTATTTTAATGACCTTCTAGAAACTAAGTAGCTAGGGAATAACATATGTGCAAGAAATTTTACTTTAGGATTTTTTTATGTGTAAAAATTTTATTATATCTGTAGCAGAAAAAAGAAGAATCATCAGTAGCATAGTTTGGTAATTGTGTCTACTCTGAATTAGATATACATTAGTTTATTGAGTGAAATAACTACTCTATTTTAAGCTATGATGCATTTAAAACATGAATAAATGTATATAAGTCTTCATTGTAAGCAGCTATAACAAAGCATATGCATGTGCATATTTGTATATATGATGATGTGATAATTTGTCAAGATAAGGTAAAATACAGCTATTATTATGATTGGTCAAGTCAATATGATGAAGGAAAGTTAAAGATATTTGCAGTATAGTATATGTCACTTCAAAGGGATATAAAATTGTTTATGAAGTAAATCTAGTGATATTAGATATTCAACTAATAATATTTTCGCACTTTTTTTCTGTATTCTTCAGCTTCAATTTCATTTGTAATCTTACTTTTTCAAACTCCCTTCATCATAAATTGCTTATTTGAGTATTTCTGTGATCCATTGCATCTCAATTCTAATTAAAGTCAAAAACATCTGAAGTGCAGAGTTTAGCACAGAAACTTAAAACGCCTTTAGATATGCAGCACTTTGGGAGACGAGACAAGAATGAAAAATGGAAATTTTATCATCTTTATAGAGGATCTTTTTTCTTTCAAATTTCCGCAGTTTTGGTGGATATTCAAAAACACCACAATATAATAAAATAGCCAAACATAGCTTATTTATCACCTTAATACACCAGTGCTCTTACCAGTCAATGTACCAAAGAAATTAAGAAGCCATTATCACCTTATCCTAGTGCTCAAACACTAATAAAAGTACATTAATAAAGTCAGTTGAATATATAGCACATGTACCATAGGAACCATAGAAAAGTAAAGAAGGAACCATAGAAAAGTAAAACATACAATTGACTAACACCTAAAGAAAATGCTCCTCACTGGAACTAGTCTGCTTGCCAAAAGAATCAGACTTGGATTTCAGTAAAGAGAAAGAGAGGATAAGCAAGAGCAAAGACTTGCAGCTGCATTGAGGGGAAGATCTCATATTGAACGATAGGTTCTGACAGAAAAACTGAGCATGCCAATTCCTCAACAACAACAATAAAATGACACCTACAGCCACACACATACACACACACACACGTACTCATGCACACTCACAGACACACTCACGTACAAACTCACACACAAACACACACAAACACACACACACAGACACACACACGCCCCACTCCACCAATATCACCTACTCCAGACAGTGTCAAGCCAACAGAAGTGAATATGGTCTAGAAGTGTGTAAGCAGCCCTAGATTTCACAGAGGGAAAGCTACACCAGCCTAGTAACAGTGGCGTGACAGGGGGTGAGCTCCATCTCTCTGAAGGGGAAAGCACAGAGGACATTAGGTTAAGTTGGAAGGAAAGAAGAGGAATTCAAGAATCCCTGTCACCTGGAAATCACTTGGGGAAAAAAAATTGGGTACCAAACTACTATCAGTGTCCGCGTCTTATGTTTCTTTACATTTTTGTGAACAAAAAGGATTGAGGACTTTCGCTTGGAACTCACATATTTTCAATTATGTACTTCTCTATTTCTGCTCTTAATGCCAACTGCTGTGGGTGTTCCACCTGGCAGTTCTGAGAAGTCTGGAGAGTCTGTCCATCTGTCTGTCTGTCTGTCTTGGGATATCTGGAGAGCAGAGAGGCTGAGAAATTAAAGTTGCATCTCTCTCCAGAGCAGAGATCAGGCGTGCTTAGGAACAATATGGGAAAGGTAATGCCCGCAAGATGAAGACTAGTTCTGATTATCCCTCGTGACAGAATGGTTAGGGTCCTTCCTGAGGGCCGCTGCACTGAGCCCTGTGTGCGTGGCTGCATGGTTCTCTGGTGGGAGGTGGGGGGGAGGATGAGGGAAAAGGATGAAACTGGAAAGCTCGGCTGTGCCTGGTCTGAGGAGGAAAATCCTGTGCCTGCCCAGCGTCTCCTGATCTCACAGGTCTGGGACACTGAGTTTGCTGCCTCTCAGATTCCTCACCATCTGCACAGTACTGCTAACAAGAACGGAGGAAAGACCAGTCAGGACTTCCTGGAAGAGGGAGGATGAGAGCCTTGTGGTCCAAAGAAGGGGTCTACGAAGTGGACTGTGGGGATTTCGAACAAACACAACCCCTTAGAAAGAAAAGTTGGCCAGAGACAGCGTTCAGTCCGGGTCAGGCGCAGGGAGGCCTCATGCAGCTGACCCTGGTTCAGTCCCTGTCACCACTGGGTTCCCGAGCTTCAGTGGGTTCAGCCCTGCTGAGGGGCAAAGGAGTGGGGGGCCAGTGGCCCTTGCCACTGCAGGGTCCGAGCAGCACCTACAGGCCCTGGATTACAACCACCGGTCTTGGTCACAAAACACACGAGGCGCCCCAAGCTTCTTGAATAGCATAGAACCCTAAAATGGCTTCCAAGAAGCAGAAAATGAAAATTGTACCAGCTTTATGATGCAGTTGGATAATTCCCCACATCGTGACTTAAAAGGGAGAGAAAGAGCCAAAGAAGCGGGGGAGAGGGGCCCTTTCTACTTGTTTTGATGCACTTTTTTTGAAGGAACTCCTCTAAATCTGAAAAGTATGTAGATTGTTGCAACAAAAAGAATTGGAGAAATGCTATGTTTTTTGCCAAGGTTTTTCAAATACTATGATTTATTTTTTTTTCCGTTTGGTTGGTTGGTTTTCGAGTCATACCCAACAGTGCTCAGGGCTTACTCCTTGCTTTGTGCTCAGGGATCACTCCTGGCTGGGCTCAGGGGATCATAGGGGGTGTCAGGCATTGAACCTTGTTTGGGCTCATTAGGTGCAAATCCTCTATCCTCTGCACTATCACTCCAGCCATTCTTTATTTTTTTTAAGTATTCTTGGTTAACATTCATAAAAAATAAAGATAATAGGGTAGAGGTAGCTAGTAAGAGTCATTGTATTAAAAAGTTGAAATTTTGGTAATCCAAAGACAGTTTTCTAGCTACACTGCTCATTAAACATTTTATTAGATAAAATATAAAGTTTTTATATAAATTATTTTGCAAATGCTTTCATTGATACAGTCATGTAAATATTAATTGATTCTATACTATACATACACATATCATTTTAACAATTCATAGAATTCAATCTTCACTCTTGTTTTAATCCTAATACCTAAGAGCCATAATGTTATACTGGAAAAAAAAAGAGAATGCCTTAAGAAAAGGTAATTATAAAAACAGTAAAACCTGTTTGAAAGAAAACTTAATTTCCTAACTTGGTAAAATCCTTACAACTATTAGACAATTCTCAAGGTCAACATTAGGTTATATACTATCAAGATCTTTCCAGACATTTATTGTGCTCCTAAAAACAGCAAATCTATCTACTCCACTCAAAAATCTGGATCAAAAAATACACCACTTTCAGAAAAAACTTTTGTTAAAAGCCTAACTCATCTAATTCCCAACTTGGAAAATATATTCTACCACATATCTGCTTTATCCATGTTGAAACTGGTGTTCTCTTTTCCTCTGGTACTTTTCCTCTGGTACAGAAATCCATTCACTCATCTTGCTCCTGAAACAACCCTTGAGTAGCCCTGTCCTTCTCTTTTCCATCTCAGGCTCACACCCTGGATGGTTTCTGGAACAGTTCATAGGTCATAACAGTCTCCAGCTAGCCTGAGAGAGGGCCAGGCACTAATAACACTCTTTGGTGTAAATTTATCTTTGTTGATCTTACCTTTAAGTTCATTTAAGCCTTCCTTCATTTACATCTTCTGAACCCATGGATGCCAAGTGACTGCTTTCCTGATTTTCCTACTCTCTTTTTATTATCTTAGGTTTGGAGGTGGGGTGGGAATTAGCCTCCTAAGTAATGCTCAGGAAAACCAGGGAACAACTGAACCCAGCCCTTGCAAGGCATGGTAGGGGACCAGGTCCACCTCTTCAGGGCTGGCAGAGGATTGGTGGTGAGGAGGGCTGGCAATGTTATCATCTTGTCCCTGGATGGTCTATCTCATTCAACCTTCTAAATTCAGGTTCAGTCCTATAAGTTTGTTATTGAAAACATATATCTCTCTCATTTCTTGCAAAAAAATAAACTTTTTTAAAATATATTTTAAAATAATCCAGTCATTTGGAACTCAAGTAGTGATTTTCTTTTTGTTTTACAATGAAGCAGTATTGCGGAATGTTATTTTTTCATAAAGACGTAAAGGCTACAAGAGGAACATACATAATGCCTTATAAAATATCTCATTTTAATAGTCCTATTTTAGTTGTGTTTATTCGGTCATGCTCAGAAATCAGACATTTTCCTTCTGAGGGACAGGGTTTTTTTTTTATTTCCCACCAAAGGGTTCTTTCTGGAGAATGCTGATTTTCTAGCCAGAAATGCAAATTTTATATGAGGGTTTCATATTCTAATAGGTCACCTACATTTTTATGACTGTCTTTTCATGCAGCCCAGACAACATCCTCTCCTCCTGTCCTACATATTTGGTTGGCACTGACAGAGACACTCAGGAATCCCGTCACTGGCTAAGATTTTAGGGCATTGAAAAAAATGAAGACTCCTCCTGTGCTCTCACTTGCTGGTCCCCTCAAAAATGCAGCCCTAATCAACGAGACAGGAAGTGTTAGTCAAGGATATTTCCTACTGGTTCTTGAATATCAGTTAAGAATTTTACCCTTAAGGACTATGTATTAAGATCTTGTTAAAAGCTTTGGACTTGAAATTTGGGGACTTTAATTAGGAAGCGAAAGACCTGAAGGAAGGAAAAAAAGAAATTAGAGAGCAGTGAAATTACTACAACAGTTCATTTTCCTTAAACTTGAGAAACAATGATCAAATGTCTCTAGAGGAGGAACAAAAGCTCAGATTCAGGCTAATCCAGGGGATGCATGAGACAAGGCGTGTTGCTGATTGTTAAAACACTGATTCTGCTGGGCATCACTGCATTTAAGGAATGCAAGGAAGCTCAAATATTTCAACCTAGGTATACCTCTATACTAGGCATCTAACAGAAAATGGCTATTATTTCCTTTTGTGTGCCTGTCACAATGATGTATAATCAGATGATATAGAAACATGCAACATGATGATGAAAGGGAATTTGAAAAATATCTGATCTTTCCTTCCTCTGTAGAGAAAACAGTTGTAGTTGTATAGAATATTGTGGCATGAAAATACAGAAAGTCTGAAAATAATGCTTCTAATCAACAATTAGGATAACAAGAAAATGAAAGTTTGAAATGACACTGGAGCTGATGCATAAATCCTGGGATTGGACCTGACTGGAGAAATAGCAGAGAGCATAAAATATGTGCTTTGCATGCAGCCAACCCAGATTCAATCCCCAAAACCACACCTTAAGTACTGACAGGAGTGGTCTTCAGCACAGAGTCAGAAATCAGCCCTGATCACTGCTAGGTGTGCCCACCACCCAGAAGGAAAGGAGGGAAATACCAATATGAAGCATATTGAGGTTAGCCCGACTGTCTGTATTATTGATATACTATCCAAGGTGGTGCTTATCTAAGGATACCCAACTGCAAGGAAAATGTGATCATTAAGGAATTTGGTGGCAACATTAATGCCAAGATACTGGCATTTTCTTTTGTAAGATTCCACTCTGAAAGAAATTCAAACTACTAATTAAAACAACTGTGCTTATCTAGTAAGATAAGGGGGAAATTGAGTTTATACTTTTTCCCCCCCTACATACACAAGCACACAAGGAAACACGATCAAATATAGTTGAAAAGTACTAGAATTTGTGAAGATCTCTACTTTAAATCCAAGTGGAGAACTTTGAAGTTTTTCAAAGGCAATGCTTTGACAGAGAGAAAGCTCTCTAAATGGTGATGGATGGCCTCATTTTGCGAGTTGAAAACTAGGTGATTTGGGGTGTGGAATCCACAGTGGACTCCAACATCTACATGCTGAGACACCTACTCATTTTTATCTACACCTGCGAGCAGAGAACGCAGACTCTGGTGCCTGCCAGGAATCTGCTCCCGATTATGCTGCCTTTCTTTACCTGTTTCCCTTGTGCAGAAAGTGGGTGACCCGGGCACAGTTCACAGTTGCAACCAGTGACAACTATTTTCCTCATTGTCTTTTAGCATCATGCTTGAATGTTATTACTGTCAGATCACTACTTATTTATGGCTGTTGCTGCAAATACGAGCAATGTGCTCATAATTCAGAAGTGG
Source organism: Sorex palustris (assembly GCA_028565675.1). Lineage (NCBI taxonomy): Eukaryota > Metazoa > Chordata > Mammalia > Eulipotyphla > Soricidae > Sorex > Sorex palustris. Next base: position 3,266 of record JAOXYA010007533.1, on the reverse strand, counting down.
GGATTTTTTTCCTTCTCTGTCAGCTACTGCTGTGGAAAACCAACCTAATGGCACACAGGCTAGAAGCAAGCAACAGATTCTGGAGATGTAGAGTCAGAGGTCACTCATTTGACTCCCCTGTGCCCATTTTTCCTGCTCGGTCTGCAGTACCCATCACCCATTGTACAATGAGCTGAATTTGGGCACATCAACCTGTATTAGGTCTTACACCTGTATTAGGAAGGTGTCATTGTTACAGGGACTGGGTAGAACAGAATGTCACTAACCAGGTATCTTATACACAGCAGAATACTTTTGTTGTTTGATTGGGGGTTTTTGTTTGTTTGTTTGGGGACCATACCTGGCAATTCTCAGGGTTGACTCTTGTCTCTGCATACATGGATTACTCATGGGTGGCTCAAGAGACCACCTGGTTGGGTGCCAGGGTTCAAACCTGGGTCTGCTACATGCAAGGCATGTTCCTTCTTCATTTTGTTATTACACCTGGCCCCATAACAAAACTTGTGATCTCCGTTGGGGGGGGCGGGTTGGGGCAGGAGCCTGGGGATTTGAGATCTAGTCTTAGTAGGATTGGTAGAACTCTCTTGCAGTCACAGACTCCTGGTGCTGATACCCGGAAGAAGGGGCTTCAGATCCTCTGAAGTCTCTTATTAAGGGCTCAAGTCCCACTCTGAAGGTTCCACTGCTGAGGACCTAGTCAATTCCTCAAAGTTTTACTTCAAAATCCCATCCACTCCAGAACCGACTTTTGAATTTTAGGGAGACACCAGCATGTGACAGAGCAGAGATCTGGCATCCGCTGGGTCCCTGGTGCATCCCGTGTGCTTGGTTACTTGGTGATTTATTATCTAATCATCCCTTCTCTCCAGCCTCCCAGCACCATGCCAAGAACTGCTTCCAGACAGGCAAAGTCTGTCCAGTAGGATAGAGAGGGTGGCGTTCTTCCAGCCTCCGGGGGTGTTGGGGAGGGGGATATTATTGTGGGTGAGTTTTCTGCGGAGACTTGATAAATACATCACCCAGTGTGTTTTCAAAGCACTGACATCTTCAGCCCCATGGAGATGAATGTATCTTAGAGACGGGGTGCTGGAACAGCTCCCTACTGCACACATCTGCCGCAGAACCCTTTTGTGCTCTGACCTCTGCGGGTCATTCTTTTTCATTCTGCCAACTTTGCTTCTTCCTTTCGAAATTTCCATTGCCTGGCCAAGTTTGTGCTCAAGTGATACCAGCTGGCCACTGTGACCCCAGAGCCCAGTCGCCTCAGGGTGGCACTAGCTCCGTGGACTGACTCATCTCAGACCTTCCTAGACGCGGCCTCTCTGCCCAGCACTTCTGCTGTGGCCTTCGCATGTCCGTGTCCAGCACTAGCTGAGTTGGGTGCCGTGTTTGTTTCATGCAGCATGCCCTTGGTAACATGACCACCCTTCTTGGCTTCTTTATTCCTTATTCTACTCATGGCCAGGGCACATCAATCATTTCAGCAATGACCATTGGCTTTTCTAGAATTCCCAAAAGCCATCGAGTGGTGAGACATTTCATCTAGCCATGACTTTAACAGATGTTCGAGTCCGTTCTCCAGCGAATTCTTGCCTCTCCTGGCTTATCTTCTAAGTCCTCTGAAATCCCCAGTCCCAGAGAGAGTGTTGTGATTGTTCAAGACAATGATGGGCATATAATCTCCTTCCACTCCCCCCCCCCATCTCTTAGTTAAGGATCTAGAGTATAAGAGAAGAATTGGATGCTTCAAGAATACTGCAGGAATCATGGCTTCCTGTTGTCCTGAGACAAAATGTCCACACAGATGTTACTTTTTTAGCACAGATGCTGTGTCCATTCACCAAAAACAGTGACCCCCTCTGCCAGTATGAGGATCACGCTTCTCTGCAGAAACAGTGTTGGCAGGTAAGTGATAGGTATTTCTGGCAAGGTCTGGTCCAAGGTTTTCCACCCAGGATCAGTAGGTCTTTGGCTGAGCGTTTTCATGACTCTAAAAGCTCTCCAACCTTCACTTTGCTGCTCCGCTGCATCTATTCTTCCTCTCAAGAAATTAAAGCCCACTTTAAGTTACCCAGAGACATTGAGCCTTCCCTCCAGACTTTAATTGCTAGCCCTCAGCGTCCCATTATCCCTGTGCAAGCCATCTAGACAAGTTGACAGAAATCAGCCAAACCCTCCTTCATTGTAAGCTTTCTTCCCCCTTTATCTTCCAAATGTCTGAATTTTCTCACTTCCAAGAAATTTCCTTTCCATTGAACATTTTCCAAGGCTACCATTAGTGATAATTTGGGCAGTGTGGCTCTGGACTCCATCCTAGGGTTTCATTTATCTACATCTCAGTTCATCAGTTGGAGTCCTGATTTCAACCTGTGATATGAACCCTTAAGGCTTTTTTCTGGTTCCAGAGGCATTTTAGAATTGTTTTGTTTCCAACAGTTTTCAGGTTAGAAAAAATAAGGTACAGATTTTTATGGTGATTTTAATTACTCTGTAGATAGATATTTGGGGGTAATCTGGACATTTTAAATATATCATTTTTAATCACCTATGAGCAGGGCCATATTTCAATTATTTGTATTTTCTTCAAAGTTTTTTAGTAATTTCTTATGGTTTTCAGTGGATATAGTATCACTTTAATTTAATCTAGTTCTACGTATGTTTTCACCTTAATGTTATTGTAAATGATTGCTTTCTTTCTCAATTCCTACTTTTTGATAGCTCATTATCATTGTACAGAAATACAACTGACTTGTATATTAATATGCTATCCTGAAAATTTACTAAATTTACTTGTTTTTCACCTCTCATATTTTTGTCATATTTTAGGTGTATATTGACATGTATTCTGAAAGTAAAAACAATTTCTTTCTTTCTGATTTAAAACAAAATTGTAGCTACCACAACTCCTAATTTCAAACTATATTACAGAATTCTAGTGATCAAAACAGTATAATAGCAAAAAACAGACACACAAATCAAAGAAAGAAAATAACCAAAAATAAACTTTCATTGAATTGTACAATTAATTCTTCACAAGGGAGCCAAACATGCAATAGGGAAATTGTCTCTTCAAAAATTGGTGCTTGGAAAATTTAATGGATTTTCACATATAAATAACACAAAAATAAGAATTCTAACTCATACCACATATCATATATATATATGTATATATAATCTGGGTCTGGGTCCTCCCATTATTCATCGATTTGCTCGAGCAGGCACCAGTAACGTCTCACAACAAATTGTGAGACTTGTTGTTACTGTTT
>JAOXYA010007525.1:0-14228 GCA_028565675.1 Sorex palustris | reverse complement strand
AAGGGGTTACTCCTGGCTCTGCACTCAGGAGTTACTCCTGGCGGTGCTCAGGGGACCATATGGGATGCTGGGAATCATACCCAAGTCGGCCGAGTGCAAGGCAAACGCCCTACTTGCTGTGCTATCTCTCCAGCCCCCCGTATGATTATTTTATTTATAGTAAATAAGCATCAGAATAATTTATTTTGAGGTGTCAAATCCCAGCTTGAAGGGCTGGAGTGACAGTATAGTCGGGAAAATGTTTGCAGCCAACCTGGGTTTGATCCCCAGCATCCCATAAGGTACCTAAGGACTACCAGAAGTAACCCCTTAGCATCACCATTGGATGTGGCCCCCAAACAAACAAGCAAAAACCAAACAAAACCTAGCTGAGGTAGAAGAGGGTATGAATGAATTAGCAGTTTGATGAAATTATCATTTCTATATTAATAGGATCACATGCCAAATCTACTCACATAACTGAACTGATGGCAGAAAGGAGAAAGAAGGTAATCACGAGTTCACTAAGGAAAATTTTGGGTAACTTTTATTTTGGGGTGCCATTTTTATTTTTTATTTGGGGGGCCATACCTGGCAGTGCCCAGGGCTTACTCCTGGCTCTCTGCTCAGGGATCACTCCTGAAAGTGCTCAGTGGACCATATGAAGTGGCGCATGCATGACCTGTACTATCCCTAGCCTGTGATCTCATTTTATTTTATTTTATTTTATTTTGGTCACTAGACCACAGGCCCCACACAGTTACCAGTGCTTGTGATTTCATTTTTGAACCTAGAATTCATACTCTTTTTTGTTTGTTTGTTTGTTTGAATCCCACTGAGTGGTTTGGTATTCTGTCCTATCGTGCTCAGAGCGCAACCTGGTTCTAGGGACTGGAGTCTCCTGCATTCAAAACATTCACTCAGCCCCTGGAGTCCAAGGTCCAGAGTTTTATTTTTGGTTTGTTTTTGGGCCACATGCTCAGAGGTTAGTCCTGGTTCTGTGCTTTAGGGAATCACTCCTGGAAGTGCTCAGAGGTGTATGTGTGATGTCAGAAATCAAGTCTGAGTTGGTATACCAGGTAAGGGGAAATCCCTTAACCCCTATACTATCTATCTGGCCTCTGCAACCCACAGTATAGTTTGTTTGTTTGTTTGTTTGTTTGTGGGCCACACCCAATGGTACTTGGAGCTTACTCCTGGCTTGCACTCAGGGGTCACTCCTGGAGGGGGTTGAAGGACCATATGGGGTGCTGGGGATTGATATCAGGTGAGCTACGTGGAAATCAAGAGATCTACCCGTGGTGCTATTTCACCAGCCCTGGAGTCAACTTTCTTTACCCTTATATTCACTCTGAGCATTTCCAACTGGCCTTAGGATGATATTGTAGCTACATGTGATCTATATGTAATATGATAATGCCTTCCCCCCCCCCCCCGTACAAATCATGAATTTCCTTTGGTAGATCTTAAAGACAAACAAAACAACCAAAACCACTAAAATTGTCCAAAGTGAAATAATATTTTCCATTCATTCCAGTGAAGCTTGATTTGTGGAGGCAGAAGCAAGAGGGATTGGGGCAGGGCATTAATTTAACTTTTTTGGAGGGAAGCTGGCTGAAACTGTTCATAGTTTTGAAACCTGAACTCTTCTGCGTGGAGGGGAATTAAGCTTCAGCAGAGAGGCTTAGTTGATTGTGGAGTTGTAGAGTCGGGGAAGATAAAGATTTGATCAGGTGGAAATTGGCTCTCTCAGTCCTGGGGGTTTCCCTTCACAGCATCCTGGCTTTGAAATACCCTAAAGGGTTGAGGAAACAGGAGGTGCCTTGGGGAAGGCACTGGGGAGGCGGGAAGTGTTGGAATGGCAGGTTAGACCTTCTTGGTCAGCAGCTGCAGGAGAGAGAGGCCAGCATAAAGGGCACAAAGGTGGGGCAGGGAGTCTGGGTCCCATGTGTACTCAGGGCCTGATCTCTGCACCTCCAGGCCACTCAGCCCCACTAGGGCCTCAGTCAGGGTGAGGTCATCCTCCCCAAGAGAGGACAGGAGCTCCGGCTGCAGGGGGAAAACCCCCTCTTTGTCCTCATGGAAATTCTTTCCCAATGTGACCTCCACCTGGAAGGAAACGACCATGAGAAAACAAAGAACTGAAAGGTGGGCTTCCTCACCCCACAGCCCGCAGCCCTCTCATTCGAACTTCTTTTGTGACACTGCCTCACATTCTGATCCAGGCCTTCAAACAACCCTCCTATATGGTGCTGCACCTTTATTTTTAGCCTAGTTTTGTTGACAGTGAGGGTTTGCTCTGGTCTGGTGCTGTAGCTCAAGGGCAGAGAGCATGCACTGGACCTCTGAGGCTTTGGCTTTGGCTTCTGGGACCTCCCCTAAAATTCTTGCTCACATTGCTTCACTAAAAAATATAAACAAAGCCAGAGTGTTTTTTGTCTCTTCTTCCCAGTCTGGGTTAAAAAGCCCAGGTAATCGCCCAGAAATTCCCTCTTCTCCCACTGGCTATAAAAGAGCACATGGGAAGAAAGGTAGACATGAGAAGTGGGCTTGCACTTGTGGGGTGAGCAGGGGCCCTTAGAACGGCCCCATCCCAATCTGTAGCTTCTGTCCCAGGCAGGCTGATGCCTCCCAGCTTTCCCCGGCAGCTGCTGCTGTTTCTCACCAGTTTCAGTTGCACAGGTAGGATCTTTTTCTCCACGGATTTTACCAACAACTTCTGTTGGACTTCACTTAGCTCTGAAGACAAAGGCAAAAAGAGAAAGTGCTATTTATTGCGTATGCGGAGGAGTATAGAGACTTCAGAGAGCCTCAGAATTTTCAGGGTTTTGTCTGTCTGTTTGTTTGTTTGGTTGGTTTTGGGGTTTTGGACCACACCTGGAATTGCTCAGGGATTACTTCTGGCTTTGCACTCAGGAATCACTCTTGGTGGTGCTCAGGGGACATATAGAATGCCAGGGAATCGAACCTAGGTCAGCCACATGCAAGGTAAATGCCCACCTAATATGCTATTGCTCTGGCCCCAAGGAATTTTCAGCTTTCATTTATGCATTCGGCCCTGGTTGGGAGCATTCTCTTGGTACCTCTGCTGGGTGCTAGATAAATCTCTTCACTCAAGGAATTTTCAGCCAAATGGAAAAGACAGGGGAACCCATAATCACAATACGGGGAGAAGGGAGCCAGGGGCCAAGAGGTCTACTTTGGAGTTGAGGGAAGACTTCTTTTTGTTTGTTTGCTTTGTCTTTTTTGGGAGGGCGTGGGGTCGGGGCCCTCTTGGTGGTGCTTGGGTCCTACTCCTGACTCAGTGTGCTGAATGGGGAAGACTGCAGTGCTGGGATTGAACCAAGCCCTCCAGTAGACTCATCATCCCTTGGAGCGATCTCCCTGGCCTGAGAGCAGAGGGATGGCTTTTTTTTTTTTAACTTTTTTTTAGGGGTCACATCTGATGATGCTTATGAATTACTCCTGGCTCTGTCCTCAGGAATTACTCGTGGCAGTGCTTGGGGACCGTATGGGATGCCAGGGATCGAACCCGGTCAGCTGCAGGCCCCTCATTTATACTTTTAGGGATTCTCTCAGTGATTGGTTCGCAGAATGGCAAAGTTGTATATAGGAAGACTTGCTGCCTGCTTACCTGTCAGAGCTCCGAGGAAGTAGAGGACAGCGCCCATGGCCTCCTTGGAGAGCTGGACATCTTTGGGGAGGGCCTCCAAGCTCACTTCATGCCCTTTGTCTAGCGCCCCTTCGAGCTGTGGGGAAGGGAGCAACCAAGTGCTTGGGTCCAGGCTCCAGATCGCACCCCAAACAATCCCGTGGTGTAGGGTCACCTCCCTGCTGCCTTTCAAGCTCTCAAGGCCTGACGAGGGTGTAGGGTGCAGGTGGGTTCCTTACTCTGCGCCTTGGACTGTTTTCAGCCTTTGTCCACAGCGGGGAGTGTGTGGGGGTGTGGGTATTACTGGCTAGTGTGCCCTTTTTCTAGAGGGCCAAAGGGCACAGTCAGGCCACGTGGCGGGCTGGCAGGGGGCGGGGGGAGGTTCGAGGCACCCTGGCCGCTGACCGCTGGCCACAGCACCAGCTCCCCTGTGGGCTACGATGTGCCCCTCTCTCCCGCCTCCCCCTGGAGCCCCCAGCCTCACCGTCTGCTCCAGGTCCTGCAGCTCCTGCTTCTTCCCCAGGAGTTTGCTGAGGGAGCTGAGCAGGGAGCTCCTCCCGGCCGCGCTCAACTTCTGCACCTCCTGGCATTCTCTCTGCACCTCTTCTTGCAGCGTCTTGAAGTCCTCGTGGGCCTCCCCTGCAGGGACCGCAAAGGTGGTGAACGAGACTCCCTCCCAGCACCCCCCTACTGCCCCTTTCCGATTCATGCTCCAACCCCCTTGCTCTGCCTGGGCCTAGCCACTCCTTTTTGTTTTTGGCTTTGGGGGTCACACCTGGTGGTGCTCAGGGCTTATTCCTGACTGCGTTCAGGGATCACTCCTGGCGGTGCTCAGGGGACCATATGGGTGCTAGGGATCGAATCTGGGTCAACCTCATCCAAGGCATGTGCCATACCCACTGAACTATCTCTCTGGCCCCCTGGTCTCTCCTCTTGACTGAGGAAGGAGGCTCTGGAGTTCCCCCCCAGGCTGTGACTTGGTGGCAGGAGGAGGACCAGCACCCAGTGTGCCCTTTCAGCCCCCACCCGGGGTGAAACACCCACTTCCCTTATGCTGAGACTGGCTCAAAGTGGGGAGTGAAAATCTTTTCTCCATCGCAGGCGTTAGCTGCCCCGGAGGAGGGTCCTGGGAGCTGGCGGGGGAGCTGGCAGGACGGCTCCAGAGTGTGGGTTTCTCTCGAGGTGTGGGTGGATCTGGGAGAGTCGGAACCTTCCCCCCTTCCCCCCTCCCACAGGTTCCCCCCCAGCCCCCGCCAATGGCTTTGGAGAGAGTGGCTTCCTGGAAGTAAACTCAGCTCTTATTGCTTCCCCCGCATGTTTCTCCAACTGCCTTTAGACCAGGAACCCCCAAAGTCCTTACCGACATCTGATGCCTGGATAACTGAGGAAGGAAAAGAAAGCATATTAAACAGATTGTCCTCTAGGGGGCAGCACCCAGGGGACGAGGCACAGCTGAGAGTCCCTGTCTCCCACTGGGCCCCATCTGCCTGGAGACTTGGTGCAGAGTACAGAAGGGCTCAGGAGAGAACCGAGTACAAGGGAAGACTGGGCACCCGGGTTGGATCACAGTTTCCCTGATGCCGGGGTTACCCCACCCCTGTCCCCTCCTGCGTGGTGGAGGTGCCCGTAGATTTATGACAAGTGACAGCTGCAAAGGACTTCCAGGACAAACATATTGACCCCCACGGGCCTCACGTCCACAGACAGTCCCTGCTCCCACTGCCTCTTCCCAGACGATGGCACTTTCTGCCACTTTCTGGACAGTCGCCCTGTTCCCCGGCCGTCCCCTGCAGCAGCGAAGGGAAAGGTCGACGTGGGGAAATTCTGAGTCAAGAGCGTGGTAGTGACGTGAAAGGGACACTTACGGGTGATCTTCTCCTCGTCCGGCCTGTCTGCAGACAGAAACAGGCACACCGGTCAGCATGGAGCCCTCGGGGCCCTCGACCTGGAGGTCAGCACGAGGTCCAATGTGTCCTCCTACCTGTGGGGTGCTTGCAGGGCACCTTGCTCAACAATTATTATTTTTATCTGGGTTTTTGGTCTCTTCCCGACATGCTTGAGGCTTATTCCTGGCGCTAATCAGGGATTACTCCTGGCAGGGCTTGGGGGAACTTTATGCAGTGCCAGGGATCAACCCTGAGCTGGCTGTGTGCAAGATAAGCTCCTTACCCGCTGTCCTATTGTGCCCATCAGCGGTCATTTCAAAATCCCACGGAGGTGATGGCAGCTCAGCACCCGCACGGTCTGGGAACGCACACCAGTTCCCCATCTCACTCCCGCTCCCAGTGCTCCCCCCGCTCCTCTGTCTCCCTGAGGCAGTAATTATATGCTCTGTCTAACATTCCCCAAGCCAGAGGTTGGTCTGTTCAGGAACTTGGGAAATAGCATTAGGAGTTCTTTGGGAGACCATGGTGCAACCTACTCAAGGGCACAGGGTTTCAGCAGCTAGTATCAGAGGAGGAAAGACGACATGGGGAGCCAGGAAGCAAGGTCACCTACCTTCGAGCGGGAAGGTTTGCATATTATCATTGTAGATGTGTGGAATATCTGCAAGGGGCAAGAAAGGGGAGCTGGAGGACTCGTAACAGCTGTACCCACTTTTCCTTCTCTAGTGTTGAGTCTCTGGGCTCTGCCGAGGCCAAGTATCCACCCTCAAATGCCTCACTCAATCTCCTTTATGGCTTTCTTCCTCCCTAAAATCATTCTAAAGCTCCTAAAATCATTCTAAAGTCTTTTCTTCCTTCCTTCCTTCCTAAATTCCTTCCTTCCTTCCTTCTTTTTTCTTTCCCTTTTTCTTTCTTTCTTTCCTTCCTTCTCTTCTTCCTTTTCCGCCCCCTTCCTCCCTTCCTCCCCTCCTCCCTTCCTCCCCTCCTTCTTCCTTCCTTCCTTCCTCCCTTCCTTCCTTCCTTCCTTCCTTCTTCCTTCTTTCTTTCTTTCCTTCCTTCTCTTCTTCCCTTCTTCCTTCTTTCCTTCCTTCCCTTCCTTTTTCCCCTTCCTTCCTCCCCTCCTCAATTCCTCCCCTCCTTCTTTCCTTCCTTCCTTCCTTCCTTTTTCTTTCTTTCTTTCTTTCTTTCTTTCTTTCTTTCTTTCTTTCTTTCTTCGTTTCATTCTTTTTTTCTTTCCTGGCAGTGCTCAGGGCTGCCTCTGCATTCAGGACTCACTCCTGCTGAGCTTGGAGGACCATAAGGGATGCTAGGGAACAAACCTGGGTCGGTCATATGCCAGGCAAGCACCCTTCCCTCTGTACTAATGCTGGGCCCCAATCTAGTGAACTTCTCTGCCCTGCATTCTAGCTGCATTGCCCATGTCTGTTTGCTCCCCAGCCACATGTTTTCTGAGCAAACAGCTCCTGCTTGCCCAAATCTGTGCTCCCCCACCGGCCCCCCTGCATCCTGAAGTTCACACAAAATGGGGCACACAGGATACCCTCAGAGCCTGGGATTCCTCACTTTCCAGTGCTCTCCTGCAGGTGATCACAGTGCTCTCATTTGTCACCCATTTTCTGACATTGCCACAAGGGGGGTACCGGATGCCTTGGTTTCTGCACAGCTAACCCTGGTGTTGAGGGGAGAATACGCCGGTCTCTTCTCACCCCATTCATGTTTGCCTTTGACCATCAGCTGTCTCACTCGGAAGGCCAGGATACAGCCCTTGGGGATGGTGATGGCCTCCTTGTGGTTTATGGACCCCTAGGATTAGAGAAGGGGGGTTGTGAATCTGCAGAGATCTGAAGGGTCAGACATTGAGAAATGGAGAGGGGAGGGGAGGGCAAGTGGAGGGTCAGGCCAGAGTGCCTGAGGAAGAGAGAAAACGTTGGGATTATAGGATTCTATTAGTGCCTCTTATATAACCAATCCAGCCTCTGGGGAGCAAACTTCAAAGTGCTTCTGTGCTGATCATCTCTCTAAAGATCTGTCCCATCTCTTCCTGGGTGGCCAGACACATGGAGGAACTGGGAAGACCTGCTCCATCACCTGCCCGAGCATCCCAGTTCCACCTGAGAGCTCCCTTCCAGGCCCTGGTCCCTTCTTCCTCTTTGCCATCTGTTCCATATTTGCCTCTTACAGAAAGTCTTCCATGACTAACCCTTCCTGCCAGTTCCGACTCACCCTTTGACTATTTTAAGCAAGCAGAGATAGGTGTGGAGACTATTACTTACTGTCATTGTATTTTCCAAGCCCGAGTTCTCTGGCCTCTGTTTCCAAGCCCTTGTCTGTCCTCCATGAGTTGGGAACTTCCTGACGGCAAGGATCTCTTTCTTTTACACTGGAAACGCTAGCAGCAAAAGTCTATAACTGAGTTTCCTCTCTGATAATTCGCTGCAGCATTGACACAGGGATCCACCATGGTGGACCTCCCTGACCCGCATGGTCGGGCTGGCCTGGATTGTATCCATTTTGGTTTTGAGGCCCTACCATTGTGGGGCTTGAGGGTTGTTCTGGGTGGTGCCAGGGAACCATGCGGTGCCAGGGTTGGAACCCAGTTCTCCCACATTGCTCAGCCTATTGACCTAGCTCTCATGCTGCAGTCTCCTAGGTGGGTCCCCAGGGGCAAGATTAATGCCACCTCAGGAGAGGCATGAACTCATTGGTGAAGATGTATGTGTCATCACGCCCTACCGAGGTCACGAGTTGCCCCCCATGAGCGGCTCTCTGGCACGGCCATGGCTCCAGAGGCAAAAGGACTTAATCCAGAGCCCGGCAGCATGCGGCAGAAAAGTGAATGGATCATGTGTTAAACTACGGCACCATGCCTCCCCGGGAGGGAAAAGGTGTTGCTCCTTTCCGCCTTTTTCCCCCCTGTCAGCAAGGTGGCCACTACCTCAGAGCTTATTGGAAAGCCAGGTATTAGCCAGCCATGATTCGGCAACTGCAGTCTCATGGGAAAAGGGGCGATACCAGCTGGTCCTTCACACCCTACCGACATTTCAAGTTGCCCCCCACAAGCGGCTCTCTGGCACGGCCATAGCTCCAGAGGCAAAAGGACTTAATCCAAAGCCCAGCAGCATGTGGCAGAAAAGTGAATGGACCATGCATTAAACTTTGGCATCATGCCTCCCTGGGAGGGAAAGGGTGTTTCCCTTTCACTTTTTTCCCCTCCAGCAGCAAGGTGGCCACCGCCTCAGAGCTTATAGGAAAGCCAAGTATGAACCGGCGGTGACGGGGCAACTGCAGTCTCATGCGAATGGGGGTGGTACCGGCTTGTCCTTCACCCCCTACCGAGGCCACAAGTTGCCCCCCGCAAGTGACTCTCTGGCACAGCCATAACACCAGACGCACAGAAACCAATCTCGTGATTATCTGGCTCTTTGCAGAAATCCAAAATATGCATGGCCGTGATAGCAGACACACAACATTATATGATTCTCATAACCAGCTATAGGAGACAAAGTATTTCACAATGCCTTTTCAGCAATTCTGATTGTTGGAGGGGGGAATTCTAAACAAAAATGGTGCATCTTCTCTCGAAATAATGAATGTAATCAATGTAGAGAAGAATTAAGTAGAAATCATCTGCCTCACAGTCATTGGGAGGGGTGGGAGAGGGGTATATTGGGGTTCTTGGTGGTGAAAAATGAGTACTGGTGAAGCGAAAGGTGTTTGATCATTGTATGACCGAGACTTAAACCTGAAAGCTTTGTAACTTTTCCCACAGTGATTCAATAAATAAATATAAGAAGAAAAATAAATAAATAAATAAAATTATGAAAAATAAAGTATGGTGGAATTCATGCCCAATTCAAGCAGCTAATCAGTGGCTGAATAAATAGCAGTACTCCTACATAAAAAAAGAATGTACATGCAACCATTATAATATCTGCTTTTATTGGCACTTCTAAACTATTTTCAGGCAGCATCACTTCACACATAAAATATTTTAGCAAGACCAAAGAGATAACTCAATGAACTGAGTGCTTGTTTTGCACTATTCCTGGCACATGATCCCCAGAGTGACCTGAGCACAGAGCTGAGAGTTACCCTTGAAAACTATTAAATGTGGCTCTCCAAAATAAAGCAGATAAATATTCCAACAATTTATGATATCTTTAAAAACATGATGAATCAAAGCATGTTTAGTTTTAAAACTTAAAAACAAATCAAGAAGATAGAATATTACATACATGAGATGACCTAGTAGATTTTAATCTATACTCTCTACAAGTGCTTGATTTTGTTAAAATGTATTTGCTTAAGATGATTTTTAAACATCTGTTATTGTATTAGTATAATAATTAAAATTTCTAATTTTATTCAATTTTTATATAAACTATCAAGAAACTTGAGAAAATACTTTTTTTTGGATGTTCATTTTGCAAAACTTTGGAAATAGAGTACAGTTATCTTAAAGATAGTTCTAAAATGAGAAACTAGTTATTAGTGATTCTAAATTTAAAGAAATACTTGGAGTCTTTTGCCAACTTTTACCAGAAATAAGTAAGTAAGTAAGTAAGTCTGAATTACTCAGACTTACAAAGCTAAAGAGCTAATGAAGAGCAACAGATTCAATTCAAGCATTGCCAAGAGCCAGACTATTATTTTAAAGCAATAGTTCAAATACTATGAAACTTTGCTACCTCTCAGCCATTTTGTTTAATTTTTTTCCAAAAGAAAACCCTATAATGTTTATTAAACACTATAGAAATTTACTAAAATATATTTAGTGGACATATTTTTACTGTAGAGATATTTGATAGCTATTAAAAGTGGCAAAATATTGAGCATTGAGATTCCTTTATTTGGAATGAATTGAATTTTTAATGTACTTGACAAGCATCATTATCTCTCAGTCATCACTGTCCACTATTGCTAAACCTATCTTGTTAGTTTGGGCCAATATTTTCAGGAAAGAGTGCGAACTCAAATATTCATTCATTTTAACTTTATAATCTTCAATACAGATGTGTCCTTTCATTTTGTACATTTATTCAATGAGTGAAACATTAGTAAATCTATTACAAGAATTATAAAAAGTTGTCCCGAGATCCACACCTCTTAATATAAGAAGAGATATTTCTAGTGGCAAGAAAGATCAAAACATTTTACCTTTGAGAAATCCAAGGAAGTAAACAAATAATCATACTTCTTAGGAGATGAGGTTTGCTCAGCAGGATGTTTGAATAAAAGATTTATAATATAGAAATTTATAATATAGAAACAAATACTCTATGAGGCTTGACTTCCTAGAAAATGTCACCTAAACTGTATATCACTTTTGAAATGTAATCTGAAGCATTTTCTAAATTAAGTGTTTCTTGGTATGCAAAAGAAAATCTCACAAAACTAGAGAGACCTAACTTGTTGATTCTGCATACAGTGTGAAAATAATGTACTATGGACACATATATCAGTCTCACTCTGAATCTCTTTAATGTTATCATCCTTCACAATCACGATCACGACCATCCTGTTGTTCATCAATTGCCTCGAGCAGGCCCCAGTAACATCTCCTTCGTCCCAGCACTGAGATTTTTTAAAAAGTGCCATATTCAAGGCTCTTTCAGTGTTAGGAGAATGAGACCCATCATTGTTACTGGTGTTTGGCATATTGGGTACGCCACGGGGAGTTTGCCAGATTCTGCCGTGTGGGCTGGTTACATTCAGTAGTCTGCCAGTTTGTCCAATGTAGAAATGAGATGATAAGATGTCTGGCAGCACGCTTCCAGGAGCTGGGTATATAGTCTCTGGGTCTTGGCCATTGACGGGATTTCACGGCACCAGGGGGGCAGTTGGTGGGTGTGACCCCTGCCTACTGGAGATGGAGGATCTGGGTGGAGGATGCTCAGCCCCGATCCGAGCGGACTTGGAGATCTCAGCCCCGGGACCCGCATGCCTTTGTTCCTCTGCTGGTACCTTCATGCGTGTGGACAGTGGTCTCAGCATGGTGGTGGCTGGTTCTGGAGATCTTCAGCTGCCAGAGCCCTGGTCGGGGCAGGTAGGGAAACTCAACCCGCTCCCCTCCAAGGGGCCCTGGAGAGGACAGCCAGGCACGGGGGCAGGAGACTCTGAGAAAACAGCGCAGAGCCTCCTGCCCCCTGTTATCATTCTTAAAGTTGTTAATAAATGTTGATATTGAGTAAAATCTCTGACTTTCACTATCCATTCGTTCTTCTCTTTTTATTAGCAATCAAAAATAACTGTAATGTGTTTTTAGTAGATGCTAATATTTTACGTGATTTTCAAGAGGGCCACTTTATGTCAATTTTCTCTTCAAAAAGGAGTAGTACATTTAATTTTTAAAAATGTTCATTGAAAGTCAAATTGTAAATTTAATTTTCCCAATTATAAATTATTATGTAGTTTTAATTACATCCTCTCTATGATCACAGAAGGAAGGTGTTGTATAGCAAAAAATAGAATTATATCAAAAAGACACTGTAAAATGTAACACTATTTTTCCGCTTTTCATTAACATTCATATGATTTTTTTAATTATTAAAACACCATGAGATACATAGTTACAAATCTGTTAGTGATTGGGTTTAAGTCATAAAATATTTCAAAATCCGTCTCTTTACCAGAGTACATTTGCCACCACCCTTCCCGCCCTAATCTCCCTCTAAGGCAAGAACTTCTCTGTTTCTGTCTATCTCTGTCTCTTTCACTCTTTCCCCTTTTGACATATGGTTTGCAGTACAGGTACTGAAAGGTTATCAAGTTTGACCCTTTACCTGCTTTCTACATTCAGTTCTTGTATAATTGATCATTTCCAACTATTGTTGGAGTTTTTCCTTCTCTATCCTAAGTGCTGCCCTCCCCACCACCACTTGTGTCAAGCTTTCAACCATGGACTTGTCTTTCTGATGCTTGTTTTTACTGTCCTTGGTCTACAGTTTATCTACAATCTGTGTTTTTGAAGGGCTAATGATTTATTAATGATTAAGGGTATTAATATGTTTTAAAAAATCCCTAACCAGTGATTTTTAAAATCTACTTAGGCACTTGAATGATCTATCATTAAGTTAGTACCTGCCCACAAATCATTTCCTGGTCTCTTGAGAAAATTATTAATGAGTGAGGACCTGAAGATGCTGTACTGCTTAGGCCTCTGGTGCCAGGGACCAAAGGGCCACCCTTGGTTGTACCCAGGAAGTCTCTTTTGGAACCACTTGCTGCATGGTGGGTAAAATGTCAAGACGTATGATATCTGCCATATTGATGAATCATTCTCTTACCCTTTGGAGGGTGTAGTAACATTGCCAGTAAAAAACAATGACAATAATACTTTTGTGAACCACAATAGTTAAATAATATAATGTGTTTTTTGTATCTCAGAAATGAGTGAAATCATTTTGTCTGTCCCTCCCCTTCTGACTCATTTTACTCAGCATGGTACTCTCTGTGTCCATGTATCTATAAGAAAATTTCATGGCTATGGTTTTCCTGGTGACTGCTTAGTATTCCATTGTGTAGCTGTACCATAGTTTCTTTATCCAGTCATCTGTTTTAGTCCACGTGGGTTGGTTCTATATTTTGGCTATTGTGAATAGTGCTGCATAGAACATAGAAGTGCAGATGGTTTTTCTGCATCGTGTTTTGGGGGTCCTGATTAGTTGTTTTTTTCTTGTAAAGTTCTACCAGTGCCTTAAATATCTTTGATATTAACCTCTTATCAGATGGATATTGAGTAACTAGTTTTTCCCCATTCTGTGGACTATCTTTGTATCTTGGTTACCATTTCTTTTGAAGTATAGTGTAGAAGCTTCTTAGTTTAATATAGTCCCATTTGTTTATCTTTGCTTCCACTTGACTAGCCAGTAGTGGTTCTTTGAAAATGCCTTTAACTTCAGTGTCATGTGGGGTTCTGCCTATGTTTTCCTCCTTATAACTTATGGATTCAGGTCTGACACTGAAATTTTTTTTGAAGTCATTGTCACTGCCACTGTCCTCCCGTTGTTCATAAATTTGCTCGAGCAGGCCCAGTAACATTGTGAGACTTGTTACTGTGTTTGGAGTATCGAATACATCATGGGTAGCTTGCCAGTAGATATTCTCTGTAACTTGCCAGACTCTCTGAGAGGGGTGGAGAAATCCAGCTCAGGCCGGTCATGTTGGCTGCATGCAAGGCAAATGTCCTACCCACTGTGCTATCGCTCCAGCCCTTTATTGAAGTAAAACATTTTATTTAAGAGGCTTTCAGAGGTAAGGAGGCAGGAGAAGAGAGAGAAATTGGCTCTCTTAAGGGAGAACATGGGCTTCTCCAAGGGCGGAGATAGCACCTACAGACATCCCGGCATTAGACATGAAAGCATGAAAGTATAAATCTCAAGAGGGGAGATGCAGGCAACACATGTGCTCAGGCATGTGGAAACAAGCAACACATGGGCTTGGGCAGCATATCCACCGAGTCTTTAATTCATTTTGACCTGACTTTTTTGTCTGGTATTAAAGAGAGATTTGAGTTAATAGTTTTGCATGTAGCTGCCCAGATTTCTCAGCATCTCTCATTGAAGAGGCTTTTTTACTCCACTTCATATTTCTTGCTCTATTACTGGATGTGATAGCACAGCGGTAGGGCGTTCACCTTACAAGTGGCCAACATGGCCGACCCGAGTTCGATTCCTCCGCCCCTCTCGGAGAGCCCGGCAAGCTACTGAGAG
>JAOXYA010007514.1:0-14229 GCA_028565675.1 Sorex palustris | reverse complement strand
TTGTTGTTACTGTGTTTGGCATATCGAATACGTCACGGGGAGCTTGCCAGGCTCTGCCGTGCGGGCGAGATACTCTCCGTAGCTTGCCGGGCTCCCCGAGAGGGGCGGAGGAATCGAACTCGAGTCGGCCATGTTGGCTGTGTGCAAGGCGAAAGCCCTACCGCTGTGCTATCGCTCCAGCCAAAATAAAATAAAATAAAATAAAATAAAATAAAATAAAGTGAAGCCACACTGCAAACTCTCAGGGAGGAAAAAGAATTTGCCTTGTTGGGAGAAATGTCCTGTGGCTTCCCAAGAAAATCTCGGGGGGGCAGAGACGTAGGCCAACAGGGGAAACACATTACTTGCCTTGCATCTGACTGACCCCAGATGGTCCCCTGGGTCCCACCAGGAGTGAGCCCTGAGCACAGAGCCGGGAGTCAGCCCTGAGCACAAAGCCAGGTGCCAGCCTGAGCATCGTCGGATGAGGCCTTCCCATAAAAATCAGAAAAGCAAACCAAGTTCCTGAGTGGTTAAACCTTTGGCCTTACAGGTGCTCCCCCGGGTTCGATCCCTGGTGACTCCCTCTGAGACACTCCGAGTCACCCATGGCTGCTCCCGGCGTGAGTGTTGCCTCATCCTCGAACCCCAGCACTGAATCATGAGTCTGATAAATATCCCCAAAATGGCCCCAGGCCACCTAAGCCGTGTTTGGAGGCGGCCCCCAAAGAAAAAAAAAACTGTCCCTGAGCACAAGTGAGCACTTCAGGGTATGTCCCTTTCTCAGGGGTCCCGTCCAGCAGTGCTCGGGGGAACCCTATGGGAAGCTGGGGATCGAACCCGGGTCGGCGACATTCAAGGCAGCTGCCCTCGCCTCTGTGCTATCTTCCCAGACTTATTTCTTCTTTCTAGGTTTTCTTTTAAACTGAATTTCCGGGGCTGGAGCGGTAGCACAGCGGGGAGGGCATTTGCCTTGCACGCGGCCGACCCGGGTTCGATTCCCGGCATCCCATAGGGTCCCCTGAGCACTGTAAGGAGTGATTCCTGAGTGCATTAGCCAGGAGGAACCCTTGTGCAAAACCGGGTGTGACCCAAAAAGCAAAATAAATAAATGAATCAATAAACTGAATTTCCTTGAATTACAGCACTACAAAGTCATTTGTGATTGAGTTTCAAGCATGCAGTGTCTGACCCCCAACACCCGCCCCTCCACCAGTGTCCTCAGTTTCCCTCCTCCACCCCTCCCACCTGCCTCTAAGGTGGGAACTATTTTCTTTTTTCTCTCCCCTCCCCTCGCCCCTTGTAGCCACTGTAGTTTGCAATAGTGTTCCCTGTATCATTGTCGCAGTGTTCCCCTCCCTGACTGGTTCCCCTTCTTCGCCCGCCTCAGTGCCAAGCTTCCTACCAAGGAGCAGTTCTACTTTCCAGGTCTTTCGTCTTTGGGTATTGGATTTTCCCTTCTGACATTTCTTTATATCCTGCATAGGAGAGATCATTCCGCATCTGCCTCCCCCATCAGACTCATTTCACTCAGCACTCAGATATAGACTCCAGATCCACCCACATAGTGGCCAATGGTACGATTCCATCCTTTTTATGACTGAGTAGTATTCCACTGGGTAGATGGACCAGAACTTCTTTTTCTTTCTTGGACCTGTGGGTTATTTCCAGACTTCAGGTCTTGTGAAGAGGGCTGGAATGAGCTTGGTTCTGTTCTCTGATGAGGTGATGCAGGAAAGCAGGCTTAGGTCTCTCCTGGCATGCCCAAGTGCCAATCTGATAGCACAAAATCAGTCCTGTGCACAGTTCCTACCCAGGAAGGGGGAATCTGCCGCCATTTCGGCATCCACCATCCAAGCAGGTTGGATCCGGGGGCTCTCCTGCTCCTTCCCAACAAATTATTTCTGAGAACTCAGGTCCAGAGTAAGGACAGCACTTGTACCCGGGGCCCCTGGCACCCAAGGAACTGCATGGTCTAATAAGATTGCAGTACTGCTCATTAGCCTGGGATTAGCAACGACATGATTGGCATGATTTGTAAGCTACACTCCGTGCTGACCATTTAGCATATCAAATCTCCTTCTATCCCCTTTCGATTTGAGTCAGGCTCCCCTCTTCCGCTCTCCTATGCAGTTACCACAATGGAACTGTCTCGAACTGCGCATAGGGGCAGCTCGTATGCCAGCCTGTGTGTGTGCTCACACGAGTATGCGGGGGTGTGCTTGCGCGGGTGAACTGCCACGCATGCGCTTGCACGGATTGTCATGGGGGTGCTTGCACACACATGTGTTGGTGTGTGGTTGCTCATGCAGGTCATCACACGTGTGTGATTGTGTATGTTTGCACGTGTTTGCTTGAGGCCCTGCACACGTGCTTGCAGGTGTGTTTGTGGCTATGTGTTTGTACTTATGTGTCTCCTTGTGTTTGTGTGTGGATTTGTATGTGGGTGGGCGGACCTGTGTCTGTGCACGCATGTCAGTATGTTTCCCTGGGTGGGTTTGTACAAGGGTTTTCATATGTCTCTCTGTACATGTGTGTTTACACACATGCACATGTAGAATGTAGGAACCTGGATCCGTCTAGACCTGACTTCCTGATCTCCCGAGCCAACTGCCAGGTCACGGCTAAGCCAGGTTCTCTGTCCTAAATGAGCCAGAAATCAGCAAATAAGGGCAAGCATCACCCCGTGGGCCTCACACTGCAGAGAATTCCCACTCACTAGCTCCATTACTTGAACCCCTCAGCACCACTCACTCATTTACTAGCTCAGTTACTCAGCCCCCTCAGCCCCACTCACTCACTCACTCACTCACTCACTCATCACTCACTAGCTCAGTTACTCAGATCCCTCAGCCCCACTCACTCACTCACTTACTCACTCATCACTCACTAGCTCAGTTACTTGGACTCCTCAGCCTCACTCAGTCAGTCACTCACTCATCAGCTCAGTTACTCGGACCCCTCAGCCCCACTCGCTCACTCACTCACTCAGCCCCCTTAGCCCCACTCACTCACCAGCTCAGTTATTTGGACCCCTCAGCCCCACTCACTCACTACCTCAGTTACTCAGCCTCCTCAGCCTCACTCACTCACTCACTCACTCACCCACTAACTCACTAGCTCAGTTACTCAGCCTCCTAAGCCCCACTCACTCACTAGCTCAGTTATTCAGCCCCCTCAGCCTCACTCTCTCACTCACTCACTAGCTCAGTTACTCAGCCTCCTCAGCCTCACTCACTCACTCACTCATTCACTCAGCCCCCTCAGCCCCACTCACTCACTCACTCACTCACTCAGTTACTTGGACCCCTAAGCCCCACTCACTAGCTCAGTTACTCAGCCCCCTAAGCCCCACTTGCTCACTCATTCACTCACTCACTAGCTCACTCAGCCCTCTCAGCCCTACTCACTCACTCACTCACTCACTAGCTCAGTTACTCAGCCTCCTCAGCCTCATTCTCTCACTCACTCACTCACTCAGCCCTCTCAGCCCTACTCACTCACTCACTCACTCACTCACTCACTCACTAGCTCAGTTACTCAGCCTCCTCAGCCTCATTCTCTCACTCACTCACTCACTCACTCACTCAGCCCCCTCAGCCCCACTCACTCACTCACTAGCTCAGTTACTCAGTCCCTCAGCCTCACTTACTCACTCACTCACTCACTCACTTACTCACTGGCTCCCTCAGACCCCTCAGTCCCACTCACTGGCTCTGCTGTTTCCGCAACCCCGAGCACTTGGTGTCCTAATTGTCTGTCATACAGTTTGGCAGGGGGGGGGGCAGCAGCTAGAAGGTGAAAAGGAGCTTGCAGGGCCAGAGTGATAGCACAGCCGGGAGGGCATTTGCCTTGCACGCAGCTGACCTGGGTTCAATTCCCGGTATCCCAAAGGGTCCCCCGAGCACCAACTAGGAATGATTCCTGAGTGCAGAGCCAGGAGTCAGCCGCCCTGAGCATCGATGGGTGTGACCCCTCCCCCCAATCCTTGCTTCCTGTTCCCAGAGAAGTCACAGATCAGCGTTTTCCTAAAGAAGCCTGGTCACCCTCATCCTCACGCTCCTTTTACTCATCGTGTGTGACTAGAATTTGGGAGGGGACTTCCGGAGCGGGGCCAGGGGCCACTCCGGATAATACTTGGGCTGGGCAGTTCCATGCTGTATCCAGGTACCAGGAGGCACTGGACATGCAAAGCTTGGCATCCACTCCTGCAGGTCAGCTGTCTCCTGTCTCCCTGGTCCCTGATTATTTGTTTCTGTTTTTGTGTTTGGGGCCACACCCGGCGATGCTCAGGGCTGACTTCCAGCTCTGCACTCAGGAATCATTCCTGGCGGTGTTCGGGTGGACCCTATGGGATGCTGGGGTCGAATCCAGGTCAGCCGCATGCCAGGCGAGTGACCCATATGCTATGCCATCTCTCCGACCCCTTCGTGGCTCTGGATTATAAATAAGGGCTCTGGATTATAAATAACTTTCAGTCTAAACATAAATGACCCCCAAGGACCAATATTTGGCACCGTTCGCTCTGTTTCCAAAGAGGTACTTGGAAAACATTTAGAGGGCAAATCGTGGACACATTCTGGAACTAGACCAGTGAATCTAAGTGGGGGGGGTGGGAGGGAGGGCGGAGGAGGAGAAAGGAGAAGAGGAGGAAGAAGAGGAAGAGGAGGAGGAGGAGGAAGAAGGAAGAATTAGAAGGAAGGAGGAGGAGGAAGAAAAGGAGGGAGAAGAGGAAGAGGAGGAGGGGGAGGAAGATGAGGAGGAGGAGGAGGAAGAGGAAGAAGGAAGAATTAGGAAAAGAAGGGAACTGGAGCGATAGCACAGCGGGTAGGGCGTTTGCCTTGCATGCGGCTGACCCCGGTTCGAATCCCAGCATCCCATATGGTCCCCTGAGCACCGCCAGGGGTAATTCCTGAGCGCAGAACAAGGAGGAACCCCTGTGCAACGCCGGGTGTGACCCAAAAAGCAAAAAAAAATTTAAGAAAAAAGGAAGTAGAAGGAAAGAAGGGAGAAGAGAAGAGGAGGATGAGAAAAAGGAAGAGGAAGAAAAGGAAGAAGGAGAAAGAATTAGGAGAAGAAGGAAGAAGGAAGAGGAGAAAGAGAGGAAGAGGGAGAAGGAGGAGGACAAAGAAGAGAAAGAGGAAGAGGGAGAAGACAAATGAAGGTAGGAAGAGAAGAAGGAAGAAGGAGGAGGAAGAAGAGGAGGAGGAAGAAAGAAGAGGAGGAGGAAGAGGAAGAAAGAAAAAATTAGGAGAAAGAAGGAGGAGGAAGAGGAGAGGAGGAGAGAGAAGAGGAAGAGGAGGAGAAAGAGGAAGAAGATGAAAATAGGGGAAGGAAGAAGGAGGAGGAGGAAGAGGAAGAGGAGGAGGAAGAGGAAGAGGAGGAGGAAGAGGAAGAGGAAGAAAGGAAAAATTAGGAGAAGGAAGGAGGAAGAGGAAGAGGAGAGGAGGAGAGAGAAGAGGAAGAGGAGGAAGAGGAAGAAGAGGAAGAGGAAAGGGTGGTGAGTAAGGGGTCAGAGGTTCAGCTGGACCAGGAACAAGCCCGTGACCTTGAGCCAAGCCCTCCCTGAGCTGGAGTCCATGAGCTCTAGGGTTCTTCTGACACCAGCCAGTAAGTGCGTTTTTGGGGTGAGGACTCCCAACCAGTGCTCAGAGCACCCACGGGCTCCTCCCTGTGATGCTCGGGCCAAGGTTCAGAGCTGGGGACCAAGGTTGCAATGCCCTCAGGCTCTGTGCTGCCAGGGGCAAGCCCTGAATGGGCGTGTCCAAGCCTGGCACCCTAACCCCCACACCCCCGCACTGGCCCCCAGTTAGTGGTGGTTGGGCCACATCTTGTGATACTCAGGGATCACACTTGGCTCTGTGACACTGGAGATCCTCCACCTTCTTCTCTCTCCCCAACCTCTGATCGGCACATTTGTGTGGTGGTCGTTTGAGGGCCACACCCAGTGGTGCTCAGAACTGACTCCTGGGTGGGCTTGGGGCGGGGAGGAACTGTGTGGAGTGCCGGGGATTGAACCTGGTTCAGCCACATGCAAGGCAAGTGCTCTACCCACTGAGCTATCTCTCTGGCCCCCAGGGTTAGGACTTTGAAAGCACAGTTTCACTGGGGTGAGTGAAGATGGAATCCAACAACCCTGTCCACTCCCCCAAAGAGACTTCTGGAAAACTCCCAGTAGTGGACATGAGCTGTACCCAGAGCGACCCTCCCTGGGGGACACTTAGGGGCCAAAATTCCAGTTCAGGAAAGAGCAGGCATCTCCACTGTTCCACTGAAGTACAGATAAAGATCTCTGCTCAGGGGCCGGAGCAATAGCACAGCGGGGAGGGCGTTTGCCTTGCACGCGGCCGACCTGGGTTCGATCCCCAGCATCCCATAGGGTCCCCCGAGCACCGCCAGGAGTGATTCCTGAGCGCAGAGCCAGGAGGAACCCCTGAGCATCGCCAGGTGTGGCCCAAAGACCAAAAATAAATAAATGAATAAGAAAATAAAGAAAAGTAAAACACCTACAGTGGCAGCCACTGGGGGCTGAGATGATAGAACAGCGGGGAGGGCGTTTGCCTTGAACGAGGCCGACCCGGTTCAATCCCCAGCATCCCATAGGGTCCCCCGAGCACCACCAGGGGTAATTCCTGAGTGCAGAGCCAGGAGGGACCCCTGAGCTTCGCCAGGTGGGACCCAAAGAGCAAAAGAAAAGAAAAGAAAAGAAAAGAAAAGAAAAGAAAAGAAAAGAAAGAAAAATAAAACACCTACAGTGGCAGCCACTGGGGGCTGGAATGATAGCACAGCGGGGAGGGTGTTTGCCTGGCACGCTGCCGACCCGGGTTCGATCCCCAGCATCCCCGAGGGTCCCCCGAGCACTGCCAGGAGTGATTCCTGAGTGCAGAGTCTGGAGTCATCCCTGAGCATCGCCGGGTGGGACCAAAAAAAAAAATCTCTGCTCAATGGCCCGGCAGGTGGGGGGCGAAGGGGGGTAGTGGAGAATCTCCTACAATTACACAGTTCCTGACGGTCCTTCTAATTGAATTACAGCAGCGCCTGTTGGACATCCCTGGCCGCGGCCCCGCTAATTCCATCAGTATCACCTCCGCGGAGCGGCGACCATAAGGCAGATATTTGCTTTCAGTGCGATGACACAGACGATTCTTGTCTAATTGTCTCTCTAATCCCTCCCCCTCACAGCCTGGGAAGCGATTTGCCGTTGCTCATACCCAGGCGTTGCTTCTTGTTGGTCACCAGCGCTGCCTGGGTGGCCGGGGGGACGCAGGGGGCCATCCCCGGCACGGAGATGTCCCCAGAGCACTGCCAGGAGTGCTCCCAGAGGCCAGAGCTGGGAGGAGAACACTGAGAACTGCCGGGACTGGTGTTGAGTTTGAGTCTTACTCTCGCCCGACGTGCGTTTCTACCTGCCAGGTGGATAAAAACCAATATTTACATTGAACCCGATAAATGGGCAGGAGGTGGGTGGATGGAGCAGGGAGGGTGTTGGCCTTGCACGCAGCAAACCCGGGTTCGAGTCCCAAACACAGAACAAAAAGCAGAGCCGGCCTGGCCCGTCTCCTCGGACCCAGGACCTCCCAGCCTCCCTCTCCATCATGGCCCAGTCCTGTTGACCTCCAGCCTCAAGGTCAAGCCCATACAGGAAGCATCCAGGGAGGTGTCTCTGCCTCTCTCTAGGGGGCAGGGCTCCTAAGGTAGTGCTCAGGGGGCCAGGGAGACTCACTCCACAATCACACTGGACCGGTCACTGCCCATGCAGGTCTGATAATAAGATGTTGAGAGCGGGTCTAGGGCGGTAGCACAGCGGG
Source organism: Sorex palustris (assembly GCA_028565675.1). NCBI lineage: Eukaryota > Metazoa > Chordata > Mammalia > Eulipotyphla > Soricidae > Sorex > Sorex palustris. Next base: position 6,442 of record JAOXYA010007514.1, on the reverse strand, counting down.
GAGGGCATTGGCCTTGCATGTGGCCAATCTGGGTTCGATCCCCAGCATCCCATGGGGTCCCCCGAGCACCGGCAGGAGTGATTCCTGAGTGCAGAGCCAGGAGGAATCCCTGAGCGTCGCAGGGTGTGACCCAAAAAGCAAAAATAAAATAAAATAAAATAAAATAAAAGACTTTTCACCCACATCTTTGGGCAACATCACTTGCCCCTGTGAACCTACTTGGCAGGGTCTCCACTACCCCCCTTATGTTTTTGCCAACCTGGTACCCGCACGTTCCTTCATGCCAACAGATCTCTCCCAGCGTTGCCCGACCCCGCAAGACCCTCCAGGCAGGCCCGGGTGAATTAAGGTCGCTGTGTTGTCCTGCGAATTCCATTTCTTCACATTTCCATCCACGCTCTCCCTCTAACCCCCAGCCCGGCGACAGGACTGGCTAGCCAGGTCCGTAATAACTGCACCAGTGAATGATGTTCTTAATAAGAACAGAGCCTTCAGTTGGGCACATTTTGTCCCCGAAAAGACATAGATACACAGGTTCAGGGTCACAGAGGAAAGGGGAAGAAAATAGGAAAACACACACACACACACACACACACACACATAACGGAAGTTGGGCTGGATTTTCAGGACAACGGGGGACTTTTCTAGTAGGACTGGCTAATCTCCCTGATATTTCTGCAAATCGCTTCCCTCTTAAACTAATTCTCAGATAATTAGCAATCCTGTCCGCAAGCAGCTGAAGTGGGCCCCCGGTACACCAAGACACCCCGGTGACTGGAACCATGAACTGTCACTTAAACACCCCAAATCTTGTGTGGAAGCTCCAGAAATTCTCCCCGGACCTGTAAGAATATTCCAGAAGACTATGACCAATCTCCATCCTGGATGCCAAGGAACAGGGAGACAGGAGGCCCACAGAAAAGACCCCTCTTACCTCCGCTTGCAATTACTGGAATAATAATTGCTCCAACTCGAATACTCCCCGTCATCCCCCCAGTCAACATCCTTCCTCTGACATGAAAATCAATCACTTGTGGCCGGAGCGATAGCACAGCGGGTAGGGTGTTTGCTTGCACGCGGCCAACCCAGGTTTGATTCCCAGCATCCCATAGGGTCCCCCGAGCACTGCCAGGAATAATTCCTGAGTGCAGAGCCAGGAGGAACCCCTGTGCATCACCAGGTGTAATGCAAAAAATCAAAAAGAAAAAAAAACAGAAAGAAAATCAATCACTTTTCACGATTCTCACCAGTGGATCTCACTTTTCAAGCTATAGACACACAGCCATCCGTGACAATCCAAGAGACACATTTGAGGAAACATTTGGAAGTTACCTACTTTTTTTTTTTAGAACCAGGATTCGGAAGGGGGAAATGACGCTAACTCACTGGCTTTCCTGTCTACCAGGGGTTGCATGCCCAGATTCCTTTCTTACACGTTAGAGATGAAGGACACTCCAGTCCAATGAACACGACGTGGAGGGACACGGGCAAGGCCTATTCTTGATGGCTACTGGGGTTGGTTAAAGACCCCGCAGCGGGGGCTGGAGAGATAGCACAGCGGAAAGGGCATTTGCCTTGCACGCGGAGGACCCAGGTTCGATTCCCAGCATCCCATAGGATCCCCCGAGCATCGCCAGGAGTCATTCCTGAGTGCAGAGCCAGGAGTAACCCCTGAGCATCGCAGGGTATGACCCAAAAAGCAAAAAAAAAAAAAAAGACCCCGCGGCAGAGAATAATTTACAGCACAAGCCAAGAGCTCTGGGATCCTGAGCCCTAAAGGGACACCAGGGTCCCCAGCTTCCCTGCAGGGGAAAGACACTCCGTCCACTTCCTGTCCACCAGAGCCCGTAACTCCATTCAGGATGGGGGTGAGCGTTTTTTGTGTTTGTTTTTGTTTTTTGGGTCACACCTGGAGATGCTCAGGGCCTATTCCTGGCTCTGCACTCAGGAATTACTCCTAGTGGTGCTCGGGGGACCCTATGGGATGCTGCGGATCGAACCTGGGTTGGCTGCTTGCAAGGCAAACGCCCTCTCTGCTGTTCTATTGCTCAAGCCCCTCGTGGTGTCACACAGGATGCTGAGGATAGATGCTGGAACATTGTATGACCAAAACCCAATCATGAACAGTTTTGGTTTTTGTTTTGTTTAGTTTTGCTTTTTGGGTCACACCCAGTGATGCTCAGGGCTGACTTCTGACTCTGTACTCAGGAAATACTCCTGACGGTGCTCGGGGGACCCTATGGGATGCTGGGAATCGAACTTGGGTCAGCTGTATGCAAGGCAAACGCCCTCCCCGCTGTGCTATCGCTCCAGCCCCAGGGTGAGTGGCTCTTGGTAGCAGTTTCCTTTGACTTCTGTACTTGGGGTAAGTGCATAGTCAGAGCAGGCCAGCCAGAATCCCTGAATTTTATCCCCAGCATTGGGGCTGGGATGCTTCTGGAAATCCAAACCACCTGTGGGGTGCGCCCCCCCCCCCCAGGGTCACACTTCTTCAGGAACCAAGAGAAGCATTGAGACTTCAGGACCTTGACATTGAAGCCCCCAAAGGAGACCCAATCTGGGTCGACCAGTTGTCTGGCTGGACTTGAGTGTCAGGGGCCAAAATTTGGCACCAGTCACTTGGTGGGCTCCCTGGAGGGGGGAGCCGGTAACACCGCCCAGCTCAGGGCCAGCCTCTTCTTACGCCACAGTTTGTAAGCACAGAGGAGTCAGGTTTGCCATGCAGCTCTGCTGGGGGGGACCCACATGCTTTTCTTGCCTGTCGCCCACCAGGGGAGGAGACAGGAGCGAGCAGAGGAGGAAGCCAGCCCCAGGCAGATGGCGTGGGGGCTGCCGAGATGCTGAGAAGGGAGAAGGAGAGAGAGAGAGAGAGAGAGAGAGAGAGAGAGATCTTTGCTGGCTGACAAAGAACAGGGGAAGAGCAGGAGAGGCATCAGAGCTAAACTTGCAACCGACGTGGTGGGGAGAGGGGACAGCAGAGGGACGGGGACGGAACGCGGGGGACAGATGGCAACGGGGACAGAGGGACGTTTTTAAAATGCCACATCACTCCAGTGGAGCGGGGAGAGGAGGAGACGGCTCCTGGCTGGGGGTGGGGTGGGGTGCGGGGCTCCAAGCCACCGTCCCTTCCCCCACAGTGAAAAGATCCAGGAGGGCTTGGCCCGTGCAGGGCACAAGGGCATGATCTTCCGGCCAGAGGTGAAGACGCTCGCCTTGCACACGGCCGATCCGGGTTCGATCCCCAGCACCACATAGGAGCCCACCAGGAGTGACCCCTGAGCACAGAGCCAGGAGTAAGCCCTGAGCACTGCTTTGAGGGGGCCTCAAACTTCCTCTCTCCTTTTCTCTTTCCCATCTCTTTCTGTCTCTCCCTCTCTCTCCACTCCTCCCTCCTTCCCTCTGTCTCTCTCTTCCTCTCTCCCTTTCTCTCCCTCTCTCCCTCTCTCTATCCCTCTCTCTCCCTCTCTCTGTCCTCTTTCTCCCTCTCTCCCTGTCTCTCTCCCTTTCTCTTCCTCTCTGTATTCCTCTCTCTCCCTCTCGCTTTCTCTCTCTCCCCTCCTCCCTCCCTCCCTCTCTCTCCCTCTCCCCCCTCTCTCCCCTCCCTCCCTCTCCCTCTTTATGCCCAAAGGAATGCACTCCAGCTGGAGTCAGCCAAGGATGGACCCTTCCAAGGATTCTGGGAACCCACTAGCTGCCTGGGGGACCACAGGTGAGCTGCGAGATAATCTGGGTCGACCAGTTGTCTCGCTGGACTTGAGTGTCTGGGGACAAAATTTGGCTGTAGTTCACGCAGGAACCTGGTCACCCAGCTCCCACGAGACTCCCCCCCAATCCTGACTGGGCATCTCCACGGAAGGTTTGATCAAGGATATCCTCTTTCTCTTTTCCTCTCTCCCTGTCTCTCTCATTATCTCCCTCTACCTCTCTCTTTCTCTCTCCCTCTCTGTCTCTCTCTCCCTCTCCCTGTCTCTCTCCTTATCTTTCTCTCTGTCTCTCTCCCTCTGTCTCTCTCTCTTCCTCTCCCTCCCTCCCTCTCTTCCTCTTCTTTCTCTTCCCCCCTCTCTCTTCTCTCTCTCCCCTCTCTCCCTCCCTTGTTCTTCCTCTTCTTTCTCTCCCTCCTCTCTCCCTCTCTGTATCTCTGTCAGTCTCTGTATGTCTGTCTGTTTCTGTCTCTGTCTCTGTCTCTCTCTTGCACTCACCAGTGGCAGTGGGTCAGGCAATGTGGAACTGCAAGCAGAATTCATGAATGCCCCAGACCTGACCGGAAGATGCTTATTTCAGAGGTCGCCTTGGAGAGTGGGAGAGAGACTGTGTGCCTTCCTGGGCTGCACCCCCTTCCCTCACACGCCCCCAGCTCTGTGCCACTCCACCGGGAGGCCCGCCAGAAGCAGCCGTCCATGGTACCTCCTTCCGAGACTGGGAAATATTGATGCCAAAGCAGCGGTTGAAGAAGATGACCCAGCATCTGTATCCACAGGGATGGATTAGTCCCCCTGGCTGTCTGCATTCCTGAAGGTCATTCACGACCCTGAAGGTCATTTACCAGCTGGAGCTGCGGTTCTCTGCCAGGAGTGACCGCGGGCCACCTGTGAGTCACACTCCAGCCACAGGGGCAGAAGCTTGGCAGGAAGGCAGCTGTCTGAGACCCTCACCTGAGTCAGTCGCTAGAGTGGCCAGCAGCCAAGGGACCGTATTTGCACAATGACACAGGCAGAACCTCTGGCTAACTCTCTTCCTCTCTCCCTCTCTCTCTCCCCCTCTCCCTCCCTCTCTCTTTCCTTCTCTCTCCTTCTCTCTCTCCCTCTCCCTCTCTCTCTCTCCCCCCTCCTCCCTTCCTCCCTCTCCCTCTTCATGCCCAAAGGAATGCACTCCAGCTGGAGTCAGCCAAGGACTGGCCCTTCCAAGGACGCTGGGAGCCCACCAGCTCACCCGTGGACCAGGTGAGCTAGAGTGACCAGCAGCCAAGAGACCCGGCACCTTTGGCTGCCCAAAGAGCATCTCTGGGTCTCTGTTGGACCTTTGAGAGTTGAATATACCTGAAAATATCACTTTGGTTTAAGTCTTTGTGTCTTGGGGCCATCCCCAGCCATGCTCTGGGCTCACTCCCGGCTCTGCACTCGGGGATCACTCCTGACAGTGCTCGAGGGACCATCGTGGAGGCGGGGGAACCAATGCTGGGTTGGCTGCATGCAGGGCAAGTGCCCTCATGCTACCCAGTGCTCTCTCGAAACTCTGCAGAGACCCCTTAGAACATATCCAGGCAATGTCAAACTGAAAACCGCAATTTGCGTGAGGGCTTCAGGGTCAGAGACTCACTCCATGTGAGACGCACATGGGGTAAGCATGTATGCCACGTTTACATAAAAATCCTGCCCCTATCCTATGTTCCTGCATCGATACTCACGGTATTCTAGGGTCAGAATGAGAGCACAGCAGGGAGAGTATTTGCCTTGCACACGGCCGACCCCGTTCAATCTCCGGCATCCCATAGGGTCCCCTGAGCACCACCAGGAGTGATTCCTGAGTGCAGAGCCAAGAGGAACCTCTGTGCATCACTGAGTGTGACTCAAGAAGTCAAATAAGGCCTCATCTTGAATGTAATGGAATGAAGACATCCAGCCCAAACTTCAAAATCAAGCCTTGTGCTCAAGTCTTAAGTCCTCTTCCAATGCTAGAAAACTCACTTCCCAGGTTGAAAATGGCAAAGCACTGAGGTATTCAGTGCCCAGGAACATAAATGCCAGCTCCACTGGAGATAAAGGACCCTGATAAGCCTTTGGGAGTGTTCAACAGAACCAATCTACTTCCAAAGCAATCTCCCCCAGATCCCCTTCCCACAAAGAACACCATGGTCTTCAGTAGCATCACAGGGTACCAGTATCAAAGGGTCTAGACTGACAGTAGATCAATGGAGGCAGAGAGGAGGGATAAAAGTAGAAAAATGCAAAGAAGGCTAATGTTGTCTTTCCTGCTAATGCCAGTCCTCTTCCATGCCTTGGGAAAACAAAACTTGGGGGTTGTTCTTTGGGAGAAAACTATCAATCTACCTGAATAAAAATCTATTTACTTTCAGTGCCAGCCTAATAAAGGCCCAAATAGGTCAAGTAGGAGAAAATTGATTATTTGGAAAAACAAACACTCAAAAGAAACCCAGGTCTGTGAACATCCAAGGCAGCTAAATTACTGCCAAATACCCAGACCATCTCCATCAAGTTTTCAGCCTTGGAACTGGAACAGTCAGTGAAAAAGCTCAGCTAAGGGTCCTCAGAGTTATTAAATGGTTGCCATGACCTCATTGCACTCAGACGAAATGCACCTCTAAATTCTTGCTCCAGAATTTGGGAACACTCTGTACAGACGAATGTTCACTTGTGTTGCCTGGCATTTATATTGCATTATGTAACTAATGCAAGATTGTAGGGGCCTTGAGGACAGAGATTGT
>JAOXYA010007481.1:0-14232 GCA_028565675.1 Sorex palustris | reverse complement strand
GGGTTCGATTCCCAGCATCCCATATGGTCCCCCGAGCACCGCCAGGAGTAATTCCTGAGTGCAGAGCCAGGAGTAACTCCTGTGCATTGCCGGATGTAACCCAAAAAAAAAAAAAAGCAAATGATGACAAGAATCACTGGTCATAATGAGACAGAGAAACTAAGTGTTGGGAGACAGTAGAATTTGGCTATATAACTGAGACAGAAATACAGGGTTCTTGTATTAGACTAAGCAAAGACAATAACCTGAAAATAGCCACTCTGTAGAGTCAGTTATTTTGAAGTCACTGTCAGCCGATGGAGGCTGTAATTTTTCCTGTCACTCATGATAACACTCCTTCACAATGCATTGTTCCCTGCAGGGAGAACTCATGTGACAACTTGCCTTATTCATCTGTGCCCTACTCCTTCCTCATGATTTTTTAAAGTTAACTTATTTGTTTTTAACAGATAAGACTCAGTATCATTTAGTATCACAAAATTGCGCATTCATCTCTCCTGTCTCATCCTCAGACATTTTCCTTATTTCCAAACAGAAGCCTGTATTCAGGAGCAGGCGTTCCCATCCTCCCCGCCTCCAAGTCCCTGGCAACTGTGTTACAGTCTGTCTCCCTAGATCAGTCTACTCCGGACATTTATTATTAAAGGAACCTTGCAATAAATAGCATTTAAGTCTGGATTCTTTTCACTTAACATCAGGTTTTCAAGGAGCAAGAGCCATTGTTCTGGGGCTGGAGCGATAGCACTGGGGGTAGGGTGCTTGCCTTGCACGCAGCCAACCTGGATTTGATCCCCAGCATCCCATATGGTCCCCTGAGCACCTCCAGGAGTAATTCCTCAGTGCATGCGCCAGGAGTAACTCCTGTGCATCGCCAGGTGTGACCCAAAAAGACAAAAAAAAAAAGCCATTGTGCTATGGGTAAGGCTTTTGCCGTGAAGGCAGCTAACCTGGGTTCAATTCCCTGAGCACAGAAGTAAGCCCTGAGCACCACCAAGTGTGGTCTCCAAAAACAAAATAAATAAATAAGGAGAGACAAAGAAACATCACATTTGTGAGGTTCAGCCATGTGGTAGCATGTTTCAATATTCCTAACATTCTTTCTTCGTGGCCCTGCCCAGTTCTTTGGCCTCAGCTGAGTGTCCTTCAGTTGAATTCAATCCTGACTCTAGCTCATGGCATTAAGCCTCAGATCCCTCAGGCTGAGAAGTCAGTCTCAGAAGCCTGCTCACCTCCCTTCAGATATAGTCACAAATGGGGTATCCGGGCCACCCACATTTCTCCTCAGCCTGACTACAATGTGGATATTTCTATGACCGCCCCTCACTAACTTCCGTAGCTCCAACTCACAGAACTTAAGAAAGTACTTCATGGTGCCAGGAAGATAATACAGCACGTGCCTTGAACACAGCCAACCACGCTTCTTTCTTTCTTTCTTTCTTTCTTTCTTTCTTTCTTTCTTTCTTTCTTTCTTTCTTTTGCTTTTTGGGTCACACCCAGCGATGCACAGGGGTTACTCCTGACTCTGCACTCAGGAATCACCCCTGGTGGTGCTCAGGGGACCATATGGGATGCTGGGAATTGAACCCGTGTCAAGGCAAATGCCCTACCCGCTGTGCTATTGCTCCAGCCCCCTCCCATTTTTTTGAGGGGTATTTCCACACCTTGTCCGCACCACGGGGCTACTTAGTCCTGGGCCCACACCAGCCAACAAGGCAGCTTGGCAGCTGGTCACTGGCTTCTGGTGTTAAATCTTATTTGGTTGGTTTGTTTGTTTTGGGGGCCACACCCAGCAGTGCTCCAGGCTTACTCCTGGCAGGGCTCAGGGGACCAAATGGGGTATTAGGGATCAAACCTGGGTTGACCAAGCAAGCATCCCATCACACCCCATAAGGTGCTCAATTTTGAATTGATTTGCTATAACTCAGAGTCAAACACGCACTTCCAGGCATAGATTTTTTTTTTCCTTTATATAACATGAAAATCAACTGCCTTGGGGAACTCTCCCCCACGACAGAAAGAAGCGGTTGGTTCTCAAGACTTGATTTCATCATTAAAGTATTGTTACTATAAAGCATCCTGAAGGAGAAAATGCGTAATAAACTAGGGTTTTACAATATACCTCAATGTGGCAACTTCCCCATTCAATCTCATAGTATATTCTGAATCTCACGGCAGGTCCTTAATTCCAAAGGGGACCCAGGATCCCACTGTAACACATACTTACTGATCAGCCTCTGATAAGGGAGGCTTGGCTATGTTTTCGCTACTTTAATCAAGGCCCTCAGATACCCTCAATGTTGGTGACCTTTTTATTTGATGGGAGTGGGGGAGGCACAGGTGGTGATGCTCAGGGAGAACTCCTAGTTCTGTGCTCAGAGATCACTTCTGGCAGTTCTTGGGATAGAAACTGGGTCGGCTGTGTGCAAGGCCAGCACCTCCCCCACTGAACTATCTCACTAACTAGACTCGTAGTGAGCAATCTGAAAAGCACAGCTATGGGGAGTTTCCCTCCCCCCCCCCAACTACTGTTACTATTATTTTGGGTTTGGGGCCACACCCGGTGGTGCTCAGGGCTTACTCCTTGCACCATACTCAGGGACCACTCACAGCAGGATCTGAGGGACCAGTGTGGTGCTGGAGATTGAACCCGGGTCAGCTTCATGCAAGGCAAGCACCTTACTCACTATACTACCTCCCTAGCCCCTCACCCCCAAATTATTGCTGACGAGCAACTTCTTTGAACTATAAATAGTCCATCAGTCTGAGTCAGGTACTCCAGCAGCTGCCAGGGAGGCTCTGCTGCCAGCAGCCCTGGATGGCATCGCCGTGTTCCCCACACAGCCAGCCTGGCACACACAAGGGGCCAGAGGAGCCCCGGGCTCCTGGGGCACTTTCACAGCACGGGGCTGGAAATGCTGGCTCCGAGCTACCCACCGCCATAGGCGTTATTCCGGAATCCCGGTGCCCACCAGGAGCCCAGCTTTCCTGGCACGTGAAAGCCCATGCACGCAGTAGGACATCTCCTGCTGTTTCAGCTCTGAGAATGGCTCCCGGCCAAAGCAACCAGACTTTGTCCGGCAGCTGCACGTGGCAGCGGCCTGCTCACAGGAACACACTGAGCAGGGCCCCGATGATCACGCACGCCCAGACGGACCAGCACATGCCCACACCAGACCACTCCTGCGGGCACCTCCTGGGCTCAGTGGGGAAGCAGTGGAGACACCTCGAGCTGGGCTCAGGACTTTCCTGCACCCAGACCCGGGGAGGGGAGGCAGCGCTCACACACTGATGTGGACACGAAGCTTCCTGCCAAACTGCCAGGGACACACCAGCTATAGGAGCAGAGATGAGTACACACGCATGCTCCCCTGGGGAGATGATGGCCAGGCATGCTGGGGAGGACTGTGGGAAAATGTCTGGAGGAACTTTCTAGAGGCTCCGTGAGAATTCGGCAGGGGTACCACCATACATGTTCCAGACTATACTTTATCTGGTGCTGGACTCTGCACTCAGGGCAGAAAGCCAAAGTCAGGCCACGAAGACACAGCCCTGTCCCTCCCTCGGGGCCTCTCACTGGGCCTCTGCCACTGGCCCGGTTGTCAACTCTGAAGCCACAAGTGTCTAAAGAGCAGGGAGGAAGTTGCGTCACCGGCCAGTGGCGGGTTCCCTGAGATTAGGGCCAGGGCCAGGCCGGGTCACTATTGGAACCCCAAGGCCAGTTGTCTCTCGCTGGTCTGCAGGGAGCGCCTGAGCCTGGACACTGAGGTGCTGAGCTCAGTCCTTCACAAATGCCAGCCTGCCTGAGGCAGCCACTTACCTGGCAGAAGGACTTCATCTTCTCCAGGACCCGGTTCACTTCTGGCATCACATCCTTGTTGTCCACCATGATGGGGCGGTTGGCGCGGTTGCGCAGAGCCACATGCAGCACAGCGCGTTCCTGGGGGGCAAGGCAGGGTGTGAGGACCCCACCCTGGGGCAGCCAGGCTGGTGCAGGGGGCGAGGGGCGAGGCATGTACTGCCTGCACCCTCTCCTGCCACCCCCCCAGTGCACAATGCACGGCAGCCAGGGGTGGGAGGCCACCAGGCATTCATTCCAAGCTCAGGGCGCGAACAGCCCAGAGCGGAGACAGGAGAGAAGAGGTGGAGTCACACCCAGGCCAGAGATAAGCACTGGATGGCTCCAGAGGCCCCAAGCTGCTCCCACCTGCTGGCACCTTTGGCAAAGGGTCCCTAAGCCCTTGACATGGAGCAGGGCTAGATACCACCGCCTCCTCCCCACCCACCTCCATCACACACAGGAGGCCACTGGCCCCATCTGTCGGTGATGGGCACCAGGCAGCTGGCCTGGTCAGCTGAAGCCGGCAAAGGAATCCTGAGAGCCACCGGCAGACAGGAAAAGAAAAAGCTCGGCCTCAGTGCCCGGACAATGCCCTGACTATGCCCAACTCCCCCCACGAAAACCGTCCCCCCCAGTCCCCGCCCTCCACCCACCACATCACATTCCATGGCCCAAAGCATCCTCCAGGAAGCTCATCTTGATTGCGATTTCTCTCAGCCTAGTTTGGCAGTACAAGCCAGGTCTGAGTTTTTAAATCCTGGCTCTGGTGCTTACAGTTCTGAGGTCTTGGAAAAGTGACTTGGGCCTCTGAGCCTCAGGTTCCTTTGGTACTGAAGAGGCTAAGCCTCTTTAATTTGGGGCCACACCCAGAGGTGCTCTACAGCTACTCCAGGCTCTATGGTTGGAGAAACCTGGCAGAACTTGGGGTCTCCTGCATGCAAAATATATGCTCAGTCTAAGAATCTCTCAAACTCCTAAGACTCAGCACTGATTATGTCTTCAGGCTCCCAGATCCATTCAGGAAACAGAGCTACAGGCCTGGCTTTGTCTGGCTTTGTCACAGCTTCTGTCACTCAGGAGCCGGGGCCTGGAAGGAAGTATTATTTATACTAAAGTCTTGTTTTTCACTAAGAAGGCTTGCAATGCAACAGCGGCCAGAGCGACGCACAGCAGGGAGGGCAGTTGCCTTGCACATGGCCAACTGGGCATCCCAACTGGTCCCCTGAGCAGTGCCAGGAGTAATTCCTGAGTGGAGACCCAGGAGTCACCCCTGAATATTGCTGGGAGTGGGCCCCCAGACCCCTCCCCAAAATAACCTGGCAATAAGAATCTTTGGAGCATGCTGGTAGCCAGATGCCCACGCAGTGCTGGCCACACTGACTGGGCCAGAAGACACAGACCTCACTAAACAATGGTGTTGCCTAACAGGAGGTTGATGAAGGCTGAGGAACAGAAGGAAGAGGCCTGGAGGGTATATGGAGCAGAATCCACAGGCCACTCACCTCTGTGAAGTTGATCTTCTCGCCATTGAACATGCGATCCCGGGCGGCCTCCACACCCCTGGACTTGGCCTGGGAAGAGAAGGCACTGAGGTGGGGCTCATCGACACTGGCCACCCCGAGTCCCAGCCCTCTAAACCCCCAAGGCTCGGTGTAGCCCCCAGCAGGGTGACTTTCCAGCAGCCCCCCCCCCAGATATCCAACACTGGAGGATTCTGGGAGGTGCTGCTCAGAACCCAAGGGGTCGGGGTGGGCGCCCCCCTCCCTCCCCGGAGCCTAGAACGGAGTATGGTCACAGGGACTGTTCCTGGGGGCAAAGACGCCCCAGGGTAGGGGTCGGTCCACTGGGGTGGGAGTGGGGTGGGGGAAGGGTGTCAGGGGAATTGGCACATACCATGTTCACCAGCATCTGCATCACCTCCGAAGTCACCAGGTTCTTGGAATAATCCACCAGGATGTGCCCATTGTTGGTGTTGAGGTCCAAGCTGTGAGAAACCGGCAGGAGCCACTGACCACACACCCCAGGCTCCACAGCATGCTTGCTGATAGGAGCAGCTGCTTCCAGGAAAAAAACATCCTGGGGGAAGGGGGGGAGGGGTAGACCCCAGTGGAGGAGGGGCGGGGCAGTGGCACTGAGCCTGCGCTATCCCCTGTCCCCGCTGATCCCAGACCCTCGAGCCAGGGGGCAGTGCCTCTGCTAAGACAGAAGCGGGGGATGGGGGATGGGGAGACTAAAAGATGGGGTGCACCGGCCCTACCCACCAGGTCGCCACCTCTCAGGGTTTCCGCTACGCTACGCTACTCCGGGAAGGATGACAGGGCGGGTCACCGGGCTAGCGGGGGACCTGTAGCTGGATCATCAAGGGGACCTGTAGCTGCGCCACACACCTCCGTCTCCAGCGCCCTGCCAAATGGCCCGGGCAGGCTCGGCCCCGTTCCCGGCCCCTCCGACCTCCGCCAACTGCTGTCTTATTTCCTGGGCGTTCCAGAACGAGCCTCCCCAGCGGGAATCGGGGCTGCCTCCCACCCACCGCGGCTCCCCCCACCCCGTTCATCCTCCGGGGCGCGCCCACTCCCCTCGGTCCAGGCTGGTCTGCAAGCGTGTGGCACTGCGGCAGGCGCCCCCCTCCTAGAAAGGTGGGGCCGCGCGCGGGCAGGCGTGGGGAGGGGCTCCGCGCTCGTGACTAAGCAGCCCCGGCCCTGCGGCGAGCAACCCGCGATCGGTTTCAAGGAGGCGTCAAGGACGAAGCGCGGCCCGGCCCCCCACACGCCCTCCACCCCGGGCTCGCCGCCCCGGGCTCGCGGCCGGCCTCCCGGCCCCCTGTAGCAGCACCCTGGACCCCCGCGAGCACCCAGAGCCGAGGGGGGCGGGAGGTTCTCCCCGGAACCTATAGCCCGGGCAGTCACCCCGGGCCCGCTCGCGCGCGCACCTGAACCGACTGAACCGCTCGGGGTCCTTCTCGAAAAGGGAACGCAGGGTGAGCTCCGCGGCATGCTGGCGGTGCCACTCGAGCAGAGCCTGGAACTGCGGATCCCGAGTGAGCGCGGCCATGGCGAGAACTGCAGGGCGCACGGAACGACGCGCGCGGCGGGCGGGGACGAAAAGGGGCGGGCGTGCCGCGGGCTTTTATGGCGCAGGCGCCGGGTAAACCCCGCCTCCTATCTGCCTTAGCCCCGCCCCCAACTCACCAGGCCCCGCCCCCGGCCCGGCCCCGCCGTGTCCCGGCGACCTTGCCGCGCCCGCTGCTAGGGGCCTCTGCAAAAAGCCTGACCCCTCGCGCCGCCGCCCGGCCCTCCTCTTCCTTTGCTCGCAAGTGTCTGGGGGAGGGATGGCGGGGATCAGGCGGAGCTGCCCGTGCCCGCTCTGCGCTCTGCTGCATGCAACTAACCTTTCATTCACTCACCCATCCTATGATGTGACTCCTTCGATCTCCATCTAGGCAGTGAGAGACAGGTGAAATAATAGGATATGCCCTCGACGGATGGAGCGCCGCAGAATGTGGCCCTGGTGGTCCCCGGCATCCCTTGCTTGGCCTAGCACTGACCCTCCCAGGCCCTCGCTCCAACTCTCCGGTTAGCTGAGAATTTGAGACTTGATGGGAAGTGACACGTTTGCCCCCCAATCACTTTCCCCCCACCAAAAAAAAAAAAACCAGATTGGAAAGCCTCCCTCAAAATATGTACGTATGGTCTGCTAGATGCTGCTAACTGCTTTTGACAAGAGGAAAAAGCACTGATGACTCGGGAGATGTACAGCTAATAAATAAGATATTTGTCTTGCATTTGCCTGGCACTCGGTAAATCTGGGTTTGAACCCCGTCGGGTGGGACCCCTGAGCACAGAGCCAGGAGTAAGTCCTGAGAATAGCCAGGTGGGGCCCAAACCCTTTCAAAGAAAAGGAAAGCTGAACCAGAGCTGGACCACACCCTGCAGTGTTCAGTGCTCTAATCAAACCAAAGGCCCCTTGAGTCATCTTCCTTGTGAATTGTGAAGTGACCATTACTCAAGGCCTGGAAAAGGTGAAGTGAATGTGATGTGTGTGTGTGTGTGTGTGTGTGTGTGTGTTTGTGTTCCATTTTTTCCCTGGGGTTGATGGATGTGTGGGGGTTGGGCCACATCTAGCAGTATCCATGGCTGACACCTGACTCTGTGCTCAGGGATCTGATGGGGCTTGGAGATCATATGTGATGATAGTTTGGCACCATTCACGGCCAGCGCCTTACACACTGTACTATCTCTTAGGCCCCAGTTTGCTTTCTTTTGCAGTGACAGGGATGCAAGTAAGAGCTTAATATACAAGGTAAGTGCAGTACAGTTGAAATTTCCCCCAGCCACTTGTTGAAGTGTTTTATTTATTATTATTTTATTGCTTTGGGGATCACAATCAGCAATGTCCAGGGCTTACTCCTGATTCTGTGCTCAGAGATTTCTATTGGCAGGGTTTGGGGCACCATATGTGGTGCCATAGATCAAACCTGAGTCAGCCTCACGCAAGATGAGTGCCCTCCCCTCTGTACAATCACTCTGGCCCCATGAGATTTTTTTGTTTTATGGGGGGGTGCTTATACCCAGCAGTGTTTAGGCATTACTCCTGGCTTTACATTCAGGAATCACTCCTGGCGGTGCTCATGGGACCATATGAGATGCTGGGGATCAAATCTGGGTTGGCTGCATGCAAGGCAAACACCCCATCCACTGCACTATCACTCTGGCCCCCTGAGATTTTTTTTTTAGTATTTTTTAAAATTTATTTATTTTAATGAATCACCGTGAAATACAGTTACAGACTTACAAATTTTTTGTGATTACATTTCAATCAAACAATGAGGGATGGGTTCAAGTACCCATCCCTCCACCAGTGCCCATTCTCCACCACCAATATTTCCAGTGTCCATCCTGCCACCACCTCTTCCACCCCCTGCCTCTGTGGCAGACACATTCCCTCTTACTCTCCCTGAGATTTTTAAAGCATGTGTTGGGATGGAATGAATAGGGAACATAATAGAATATGAGGTCAAAAGGGAAAGGAGGCTGGAGTTATAGTATAGCGGGTAGGGCGTTTGCCTTGCATGCGGCCGACCTGGGTTCGACTCCCAGCATCCCATACGGTCCCCTGAGCACCGCCAGGGGTAATTCCTGAGTGAAGAGCCAGAGTAAGCCCTGTGCATCGCCAGGTATGACTCAAGAAGCCAAAAAAAAAAAAAAAGTGGGGGGGGAAGGAATGCATTTATTATGAGGATTTTGGGTTTTATTGAAAGAGTAAAGGGAAGCCACGGAAGCATTGTAAGGAGAGAGCAGACATCGCCTCACCTGTTTTCCAGAAGACAGGCAACACAGCAGAAGAAGGAATATTGAACAGAGATTTGATACAACCATGCAGACAGATCAGAAAAGAAGGTGGTGTACTGGGTCCAGGTAGTAGGATCTGGGTCTGATGATCTGGATAAATTATTAATAGGAAAATGGCAGTTTCCTGGGGATTAAAAAAAAGGGACGGGGGGTGGAAGGTGATGGGAGGGGATCTGGGAGCTTGGAAACGTACACTGGTGGAGGGATGGATATTGGAATACTGTATGACTGAAATCCAATCATGAATCCTGTCACTGTCACTGTCCTCCTGTTGTTCATCGATTTGCTCAAGTGGGCCCAGTAACGTCTCCATTGTGAGACTTGTTGTTACCGTGTTTGGCATATGGAATCCATCACGGGTAGCTTGCCAGGCTTTGCCGTGCGGGCGCGATACTCTCGGTAACTTGCCGGGTTCTCCAAGAGGGACGGAGGAATTGAACCCGGCTCAGCTGGGCCAGCCGTGTGCAAGGCAAATGCCCTACTGCTGTGCTATCGCTCCAGCCCTTGTATGGATTCCTTAGTTTGCTCTGTTACTACTGCTGCCCTTCCCACCCAAAATCAAATCAGGGGTGAAGATAAGTCTGATGATAATAATGATGATAATGATAATAAAAAGGTAATAACAGAGAACCAGCCGACATATTAACAAAGCTCATAAGGCCTCAGAGCTATAGTAACATTGGCAATGTGGATAGCTTTGTTAAAAAAAAAAAAGTGACACTCAAAAATAACTTCCAGTTGGACCAGAGCGATAGTACAGCAGGTAGGGCATTTGCCTTGCACATGGTCGACCCAGGTACGATCCCCAGCATCCCATATAGTCCCCCAAGCACCGCCAGGAGTAATTCCTTAGTGCAGAGCCAGGAATAACCCCTGAGCATTGCTGGGTG
Source organism: Sorex palustris (assembly GCA_028565675.1). Taxonomy (NCBI): domain Eukaryota; kingdom Metazoa; phylum Chordata; class Mammalia; order Eulipotyphla; family Soricidae; genus Sorex; species Sorex palustris. The sequence continues at coordinate 4,156 of JAOXYA010007481.1, read as the reverse complement.
TAACCCAAAAAGCAAAACAAACAAAAAAATAAAATAAATAAATTCCAGCTTTCTACTCAAGTTCCTAGAAGGATGGAATTGCCAGTATATCTCAGAAGGACGCAGTTTGTGGGAAGATCATGATTTATTCTTTTTTGTTGTTGTTGTTATTACATGTTTCCAAAATCTGAAGTGTTGACTGGATATTTTGTAGTATAGGGGAGAGGTTGTCACTGAGGAAAACCTGGAGTCTTCAGTGAATGCAGAGTGGCACATAAGAATCTGGATAGGAGGGGGTGAATGTAGCAGAGAGGAGAAAAGGCCTGAGAAGTGGATCTCAACAAAATCAGCTTTTCCGTTGCTAGCTCCCAGGGCTGTCTATTCAGGGATGATGCCCCATCCTGATGAAATCAGAGATTTTTTTTAATGGGGGGGCCTGAAGTGATAGCTCAGCGGGTAGGACATTTGCCTTGCATGCGGCTGACCAAGGTTCGATTCCCAGCATCCCATATGGTCCCCTGAGCACCGCTAGGAGTAATTCCTGAGTGCATGAGCCAGGAGTAACCCCTGTGCATCTCTGGGTGTAACCCAAAAAAAGCAAAAAAAAAAAAAAGGATGTTCACAGGCAAGGATATGACTCAGCAGGTGAGTGCTCTCCTTGCACATGTGAGGTACCATCAATGGCATAGGAAGAAGGAAGGCAAGAAGAAAGATGAAAGAAAGGTGTCCAAGGACTTACTACAGGAGCTTAGGCGCTTTCCTGGAATGTGGCTGACCCTGCTTCAACTCCCAGCACTGCAGAGAATTCTCCAAACATTGCCAGGCATGATTTCTGAAACCTACCCCCTCAAAAAAAAATATAAAGAAAAAAGAAAGGCATTGGAGAGATAATAAGGTAGATACGGTCTTGTACACAGTTGACCCGGGGTTGATCCCTGGCATCGCATATGGTTCCCCCAAGCCCCGCCAAGAGTGATCCCTCAATGCAGAGCCAAGAGTAAGCCCTGAGCACAGTTGGGTGTGACCAAACAGACAAAAAAAAAATGAAAGAAAGAAAAGAAAAATGAATAGTCACAGATTAAATAATGATCACGGAACTTTGCAGGAACAGCTCTGATCACCCCGCCCTTCTTTACCCAGAACAGTTTTGGGTCAACTGCCAATTCTGGGATGTTTTATTATCAATATTACTATTTTGGTTTTGGGGCCATACTGGCACTGCTGGGGGATTCATCTGGCTCAATGCTCAGGTGTTGCTCCCCTGACAATGCTCAGGGGACCATGAAGTCCAGTCATTTACGCTATCTCCCTGGTTCCAACTCTGAAATTTAAGTGAACTTCCCGTACCTGGCACAGCCCTGTCTGTGCCAGGGAGTCCCCGAGGGACATTCCGCCACGGCTCCTTTCCCTGCCATACAACAGCTCTCCTGCTCCTAAGTTCTGTGCCTTGGAATCACAGCCAACGGGAAGGCCAGGCTCAGTGGCTATTGCCCCATCAGGCACTCGGAACTGTGATTCCTCCCGATGACGGCAGCCCCACAGTAGCCACGGATTCTTTTTTTTTTCTATGGGGGGCAGTGGTGGTGGTGTTGGGCCACACTTAGCAGTGTTTAGCAGCTATACCTGGCTCTGTGCTCAGAAGTGACTCCTGGCAGTGCTTGGGGAACAAATGTGACACTCAGGATTCAAACTGCAGTTGAGAGAGTACAGGCAAGGACCTTAACTCCCATCACCTCTCTCTGACCTCTATTAGGTTTTTTGGATGATCATAGCGGACATGCTGACCTGGGCCCCAAACCGCTGTCTCTAACTCCTCCGTTTCTTGGGCTGCATCCCTGATTGCATCTGACATGTGCATCTGACCTAGTCAAATGGGACTCGGGTGCCAGTAGAAGAACCCCATGGCCTCCCCGACATGGGCAGTGCCCAGATGGAAAGGTGTCTCTCCCCACGCCTGCCCCTCACCCACACAGCCCCTGAGTCTGGGCACCCCAGGCTCACGAGGCCCCTGGGAAGTAATTGAGAGCATCAACACACAGCCCCCTTCACCTCATCTTCACGCATTTTCATCTTAATCTAAACTCACTTTGGATTTATCCCTCCTGCCAAAAAAAAAAAAAAAAAAGACAATGCAGAGCTCCTATCCTCGACCTCACCCACGTTCGGCTTTTACTGAGCCTCTGATTGATGCCAGATTTCCTACACCTTGTTCCCTAAAGTTAATCATGGGAACACAGGTTTTATTTTGGGGGGGGGGGTTGCATACTCAGAGGTGCTAGGAGTGATGCCACTGAGGCATGCAAGGCAAATGCCTTAATCCCTGTAATATCTCTCGAGCCAAAACAGAAGTTTTTTGGGAAAAAAGGGAAATGTTCATTTGCTACAGCAAACAGGCAAGGGACACAGCAAGGTCTCAAACTCAAGATGGATCCCTTGGGCAAAGTTAGTTCTGCCCCCATTAGTGATCAAGCTGGTGTGTCATGATCAGAGGTTTCAGCTTCGCCAGACTTTATGAGTTCTTGAGAGCTGTCCCCTTCTCTCGTCCATGGTTCGGGTACCACAGCCACCACAGCCATTTCCTAAGAACTGGGTTGGAACCGGAGGGGAACAATCTCAGTTTTGATTGTAGTTGGTTTACATTTTAACAGGGTTACGGTACATTGTTCCAGGAAAATAGTGTCAATGATTTAATCAACAAGGTGAGAAAAGAGGATGAGAGAAATGTTAGGGGCTTAACACAGCAAGGACAACTGAGAGTTCTACAGGTGAGGGAGGCATTTTGGTTTTGAGTTCTTCACTTAAGACTTAATGGAGTCTGTGGTGCAGGTGAGGCAAAAACAGTGGCGGCAGATCTCTGGGTTCACAATTCCCAGGTTCTTCAGTATTTTCAAGAATGAAAATACTGAGTAATAAAGATGCTCAGACTCAGAGTTGGAAAGTAGAAAAGTTTATTTGAATGTAGAAGAGAAAAGAAACAAAGCCCTCCAAAAGGGGAGGAATTTAGTATAGGACTAAGTTAAGGTAAGGGAGTTTTCTGGTGGCTTTGCGTTCTTTATTGGTTGGCAAGTATTTAGAAAAGAAGCTGGAAAACCACAGCGATGTCTAGCTAGTCTAAATCTCTCTGGGCATTCTTGCCCCTTATCTTAGTCTTATCTTAGTCAGCCTAGGTTCCAGGTCAGAGTTTCCTGGTTCCGGAAATCTCTAGGAATGCTGGGGCAGGACTTTGGGAATGAAATGTGTCAGTGGGAGGAAGGTGGCAAGAGGAAACTGTGGCTTCCTTTTTCACTGGCAAGGTGAAACAGACCTGCCAGGACTAATTGCCCTTTATCTTAGTTTTCCCCTCAGCCTACACTTCAGGGCAGAGCTTATGATCCTGGGAAACGTCCGGAATGCTGAGACAGAACCTTAGGGGTGGAATGTGTCAGGTTGATGGGGAAAAAGATGGAATATCTGGAGAGAGGGAATCGTATCTTTCTCTCACTGGCAAGGGGGAAACTGCGACTTCACCTGGAGTTTTTGCAGGATCCAGAAATCAGAGGCGTAAAGGTGAAAGAACAGCCGGAGAGAAGGGGATGGGGGACCTGCGACAACTCTGGGGTCTGCTGGGCGGATCCAATCTGCCCAAGGATATTTCTGAGCCACAGTCGCAGGTAGGAGCGCCCACCGGGGATGCTGAATCACGGTGACTGTGCGAGGTACAGAAGACCGCGCCTCCTGCAACTCTGGAATCGCCAGCACCTCAGGGCAGCCCACTCCCGAGGGGCGGTGCGCGTGTGCGCCACCGCCGGCTAGGCGGGATCTGCGCGGGGAGGGCGCGGCCGGGAGGGTGGGGCGGCCGCGCGCGCGCACGTCCCCGAGGCGCGTCGGGAGCGCGGAGAGGAACCTGCTCACGGCTCCCGCGGCACGTCCCGAATGGACGCGTGTGCGCGTGTGCGCATGCTCGGGGGAGGGCCAAGGCAGAGTGGGGCGGAGGCCGGCGCTGCAGCGGCCACTGGGCAGCGTGATTAGTTCTGGGTGTGGGCCTGCTTTCCCTGCGAAACCATTGATTATAAATATACATAATTAAATATTAAACTTATGTATTGTTATACAGAAATACGCTTAATAGTAAATATATTTATATATATATTAAAAGTTACATATACTTTTTTTTTTTGCTTTTTTGGGTCACACCCGG
>JAOXYA010007475.1:0-14232 GCA_028565675.1 Sorex palustris | reverse complement strand
CTCTCTGTCTCTCTCTCTCTCTCTCTCTCTCTCTCTCTCTCTCTCTCTCTCTCTCTCCCCTCTCTCCCTCTCTATCTCTCTCTCCCTCTCTCTCTCTCTTCCCCCCCCCCACACACCTTTTGTTTCAGGGTCACACCCAGTGGTGCTCAGGGCTTTCTCCTGACTCTGTGCTCAGGGGTGACTCCCAGCAGTGCTCATGGGACCATATGTGATGCTGGGGATCAAGCCAGACTTGGCTCCTGTGCGAAGCAAACATCTTCCTCCCTGTACCATTTCTCTTTTTAAACCCTGGGCCTCACGAACAGGCAAGGCCACATCCTCATCCTTCCTAACTCATGTTCTGACTCCTGGGACAGGACGTCAGTCTGAGCCCAGGAAAGACCTGGAGACCGACCAGCCGAGCTCCAGGATGTGACCCTGAGACGTGGCGCCCAAGCGTGGCTGGGTGCTGGCCTTCGCGCACACTCTGTTTACACAGGCCTGTTGGGTAGTTAGTGTCAGAGGAGGGGATATTCCGTAGGGCCAGCAGGGTCTTCTCCAGCAAACGGTGCCCGGCCTTGAGGAGGCAGGGCCAGCAGCAGAGAGCAGCAGAAGCAAACCTAGCTCCCGCAGATGTCCAGAGCATCAGTTCCCATCCTGGAAGGAGGGGTGGGGGGTAGCAGTGGAGCATCAGGGCTACTCCTGGCTCTGTGCTCTGGCTGGCAGCAAGCAAGGCAAGTGACTCTCCATCTCTCCAGTCACTGGCCCAGATACTCTGTTGCAGTCACCCGTCTGAGAATTTAGATTCCTAGTGCTCCATGATTATTCGGGAAACCCTCTGAGTCTCCACTCCCAGGCCTTCCTTTTTGTCTTTGGGCCACACCCAGCAGTTCTCAGAAATTACTTACTCCTGGCTCTGCACTCAGGAACCAGATGGGGCACTGGGGATCGAACCTGGGTCGGCCATGTGCAAGGCAAACACCCTCCCCGCTGTACTGTACAGCTCCAGCCCTTTCCAGAGGCCTTTCTGTTTCTACATCTAAATACCAGCCTGAACTCAGATCTGGTGCCGACAACCGGAACAGGACTGAAGTGCCTCCAGGTCTGCCTGACTCAGTGGAACCCTCGAATGCTGTGTGACCAGTTGGAGCTCTCATTTGGATTAAAATTTAAAACAGCCAGGGCACACACTGCAAAGAACAAGCTCATTTTTTTGCTAAGTGCAAGTTTTAGTTCATGCATAAAATATTTTACTGCCATTGAAGAATAGCTTTGGAAATGGAAATGAATTCCTTTTTGTTCCTTTCCTGATTTAATTGTCACCCAATTGCTATTAGCCTATAATGTCCTATTTCTGTGGCAGACTAATCTGCTGGTATGGTTTTGCCTTTTCATTTGAAAAAAGTAATGCAATTGAAAGGAACCAATCCATTACTTTTTGCTCCTTAGAAAATTTTTTTGGGGATCACCTCCAGCAGTGCCCAAGGGACCATGCAGTCCCAGGCATAAAACCAGGGGCTCCCGCCTTAAAAACGTGCTCCAGCCCTCTGAACCCTCCCTCTCCCAGACCTTTTCATCCTGTGTTAAAATTGTGTTACTTTAATGCAATTGTATTACTTGTTTTGACTGGCAATGATTCTATTCAGCACGTTCAATGAGGGAAGCGCCACTTTCTTTTGTCTGCTATTATTGGGTTTATTTGATCATTGCTGTGAAAAGAATGTTCTAGGAGGGTCTGTGAATAGTGGTGGGTGGTCAGTGTCACCTCCGCCTCCCTGCTGAGCAGGGGGAGGGCGGGAAGAGTCATCGGCCAACACAGCTGTGGGCCTGAGCACACTGCCCCCTGCAGGCTGGCTCGCTGACTACAAGGTTAGGACTCCAAACACTATTCCGAGTGACCAAGGAGCTGCAGTGCATTTATTTACGTTTATGGATTAAAATATTTTTTTAAATATCGTAATTTAAAAGGTTGTTCATAAGGGGCTGGTGCAATGGGTAAGGAGTTTTCCCTCAACACAGTCAATCCGGGTTTGATCCCTGGCATCCCTTATGGTCCGTCCCCAAGCACCACCAGGAGTAATTATACTGGGTGAAGAACTAGGAGAAAGCCCTGAGCAGTGCCAGTGTGGCCCAAAAAGCAAGAAAACAACAACAAAAACCCACAAAACATTCATAGTACAGTTCAGGCATTCAGTGTCCCAACACCAAGCCCATCACCAGTGTGATCTACCCTCCACCAATGTACCCAGTTTCCCACCTACCTATCCCCTGAAGCCTGCACCCTTAGTGGGAACAAACACGTTTACTTCATATTTCTTGTTACAAAAAATGGAAAATATAATTATCAAAAATAGATCAATCAAGAAAGAATTTATGATTATGCTATGTCTCATAATGTGCCACTAAAATCTTTGAGGATTTACTGATCTGGCCGGTGCTGACTGAACCTTCTGCATGACTGTTTTCACTCACTGAACTCGGTGAGCTTCTGAAATCTGGAGGTGTCCTGCAACTTTCCTACCGAATTTTCTGTGCTATGACTGGGCTGTCAATACTATGAAATCTGGAGGTGTCATGTGGCTACGTATGCGGCTGTGTTCTCCAGGAGATGTAGAGATGAGACAATTGGGTGGCTTGACGTCCTGTTGAGAGTCAGTTGTTGAGCTGGGCCACTCCTATGACAGAAGATGTTGGACATGGGTGTGGGCTGGTTAACTTTTTGGCAGAGAGGGTAATCTTCCAGAGTTCTCAGTCTGGAGACCAGCTACCTGGGATGATTCAGTAGCTTATGTTCTTTCTAGCAGAGCTGCAATCTCAAAAGTGAATTACAGGCCAAGGAACTAGCTCAAAGGGTTGAAGTACATGCTTTGCATGTAGGAGCCCCAGTTTTAATCCCAGCACCTCATGGTCCCCTGGGCACTGAGCTATGAATACATTAGAGCATGACTGGATGTAGCCCCTAAGCGCGCGCACACACACACACACACACACACACACACACACACAACACACCCTAATGTTTATTTTTTTTCTTACAAATTACTTTTGGAAGAAGGGTCACACATTAGAAAGTAAATGCTTAGGCTATTAGAAGATACTATAACATAATAATCACAGCCAAATTTTAATGCTTGATTTCCCATTCATGTAACTCGTGTCCAGCAATAGATCTTGTTCTGTGTCAAAATTATTCCAGGTGATGCAAAGCAGGCAAGGAGAAAGAACAAAACTTCATGAGGATCTGAGTGGCAGGTAGACACTGTTCTTTCAAAGCTAAGAGATGGATTGTTGCTATGAAGACTCTAAAGATAATGTACTGAGCCCTCAGTTGGCTGAGTTCCTTTGCTTTAGCAGAACTGGGACCAGAAGCCAGCTACCCGGACTATACTCCAGGCCCCATCTTAAATGTCACAGACTCAGAAAGACAAGCAGGTAGCTGCAGCTATGTTGATATTGTGTCAACTGCTTAAAATAGTAAAGATTGGCCACCAGAGTTACAGTGGCTTGGAGTAGCCCCTGACCAAACAATGGAAAAGATGTTAGGAAGATATTGTAAGTCCTGGGTATACAAGTGGTGGGGCAAGTCTGGCCCCAACACCACCCACAAGACAAGGGTGATGCCAGCAACACTGATGTTGGGATTCCTGGTACCACAATAAAGTGTGCAATCCTGGATGTACCACACACACACACACACACACACACACGCAAGCACACACGGCGCTGAAGTGTGATATCCCCCACCTGCACCAAAGTATCTGACCCAGTTGTCACAACAACAATCATAACACAAAGGGGAAATAAATATATCTTTTAAAAGATCCTGTAAATATGCATGGCAGTGCCTTGCAAACTCCCCGTGGCGTATTCGATATGCCAAAAACAGTGACATTAACGGGACTCATTCCCCTGACCCTGAAAGGGCCCCCAGTACGGCCGCGTTGGGAAAGACTAGTAAGGAGAGGCTGCTCAAATCTCAGGGCTGGGACGAATGGAGACGTCACTGGCACCTGCTTGAGTAAGTTGATGAACAACGGGATGACAGTGACAGTGACCTGTAAATACTTGTTGCCTTGGGAGAGAAAGGATGCTACCGGAGGAAATGATCCCATTGACCCGGTTTGGGTCACGTGTCCAGCTGCCGCCCAATCAGCAGAGTCTCCTTTCGCTGGTCCATCACCGGGGCTTCACCTGAGCCCGTCTCTGGGCGGCGGGAAGGAAGATGCTGGCAGCTGATGCTGGCCAGGAACACGGTGCTCTGAAAACCCTCCCTCCGACTCAGCGGCAACTTTCCCAGGCAGCTCCGCCTTGGGCGACCTGAGACACAGATTCTGCGCCTCCAATTCCGGGGCCTTCCTGGGAGCGGTGCCCTGCGCCCACCTGCAGATCTGGGGCCCTGAATCCTTGGTCCCCGCTCAGCTCGCCCCGTCTCTTTTCCCAGCACTTGTCCCCACCTGGCCCCCTGTGCCCTTGCAGATTCTCCGACGCCTTGGTGGGTTGGGTGGTATTTTGCAAGGACTCGCAGAGAAACAAACCGTGTTTTGAACTGCAGTGTCCAGCCTTGAGTCTATTCTGGGGCTTTCCAAATAATCCTCCGTGCGTCTTGCGGGCAGTGGGGACCGAGGGAGCCGGGCACCCTCGCCCTCCTTCCCACCTTTTCTCTGAGCCGAAAATCTCCGCCTTTTGCGGCTTCATTTGGGGCTTTTAAGATTTCATTTGCGCAAAGAGCCTTTCACTAAAAATAGAAAACCTTAAAAGCCGCTGCCCCGCGCGCCTCCTGCATATTTTATAGACTCGCGGTTCCGGTGTCCACACTGTCCTCCCGCTGGGTTCGCCTGGTGGCGATTTGCCTTAGACTGGATTGCATTTACAAGCGTGTTTCAAGATCTCTGTGTTTTTCCCCCCAAAAAAACCTTTCAATTTATTTATATATTTAGGGCGTTTGCTTTGTACATGGCCGACCCGGGTTCGATTCCTCTTCCCTCTCGGAGAGCCCGGCAAGCTACCAAGAGTATCCTGCCCACCTGGCAGCGCCTGGCAAGGTCCCTGTGGAGTATTCGATATGCCTAAAACAGTAGCAAGTCTCACAATGAGACGTTACTGGTGCCTGCTCCAGCAAATTGATGAACACTGGGAGGACAGCAATACAGTGCTATTTCTTTAGCTTTCGTTTTCAGGCAACACCCAGCAGTGCTCAAGACTACTTCTGCTTCCAAGCTTGGGGGAATCACTCCTTGAGTTGGGAGGATGTGGGGGTGGGCATGGGGGCACCAGATACAGTGCTGAGGTTCTAACTGGGTTGAGGGAGGGGCAAGGCTAGTGCCTTATTCCTCCAACCCTAAGCCATATTTTTCTTCTTTAGCTTCTTACGACACCCAGTGGTGCACTGGGCTTCCTCCTGGTTCTTTTTTTTTTTTTTTGGTCACACCCGGCAATGCTCACGGGTTACTCCTGGCTCATGTGCTCTGGAATTACTCCTGCCGGTGCTCAGGGAACCATATGGGATGCTGGGAATCAAACCCAGGATGGCCGCATGCAAGGCAAATGCCCTACCTGCTGTGCTATTGTTCTAGTCCCTTCCTTCTGGTTCTGTGCTCAGGGACGACTCTTGGCCCATACATGGGACTGTGGATTGAGCCAGGGTCACCTGCAAGGAAGTCAGGGGCCTTAGCCTTCGTATTGTCTCTCTGGTCCCTTTAACCCATTTAATCCATGCCTGGCACATGGCACAGACCCTTAATTTTGTATGAAGCTGACATTCATTCACACTTACTCAGCACTCACAGGATATGAGTGTACGGAGCGAAGGCATCGACCACCCTTGTTTCCTGGAATTCACACTCAAGTTTAGTGATTGAATAAATAAATTACAAAAGTTAATCACTGCTATTTCCTTTTTTTAAAAAAATGGATTTTGTGGTTTACAATACTGTTAATAATACTTTTTCATGTGTGTGACTCCAACACCACACCCATCACCTGTGTGCTGCTGTTTCTAACTCAAAATCATTTCTGTTGATCTCACTCATTCATTTGCCACAGTGTTATGAGTCCCCACTTCATGTCTAGGTACTAGGGGGTGGATCTGGGAACCCTGAAATGCTCCAGACAGACTTCTCCACTCTGATACTCTGAGAGTACAGTCCCAAAAGGGAATCTGATGAGTGAATTGAAAGCCACAGCAAAAAAGACTCTTGGGAGCACATGGAAGGACCCCTTAACTTGCAGTCCAGGAAGGCTTCCTGGAGGAAGAGACCAGGAAAAATCATACACACACACTGTCTTCATTACCTCTGGAGTGATTGCATGCTTAATTTGCAGGCAACCCTGGCCAACTCAGGGGCTAGGAGTGTGGACCTCCCAACACCAGTGAAGAGAAACATCTGTGTCGAAGTTTGGCTCCTTCGAACTTCCTCACTAACAGTCTCCTGTTGACTAAAAGACCTACCATTTAGAGTTAATACATACTGGGTAGCTCCTCGACTGTCTACTATATCCTGACAATAAAGTAGACTCAAGAAGAGAACGCTGTTCAGAAAATCATGCGGTCCTTGGCTGGATTCGTTGACGCTGTAGGTTCATAAGAAAACGTGCTTCTAAGTGGGAGTGGCCCAGGTCATAGCGGTGTTCAGGGCTGTTTGCTTCCTAATTTTCTCTGTTATTCTCTCTCTTGCCCAGTCTATCACATGTGTGCAAGCAGGAGTTGGTCTTCTTAGCACGATACCCCCCTTCCTAGTTTCTGGTGCCCAGTTGGGGCTCTAAAAGATGAACGAGTGAAGGGATCCCATGGAACTGCTCATATAATCACCCAGAGTAAACCAAGAACAATCTTAAATTGATGAAATTTGGAATTAACAGGGAAGGGGATCGTCCTGTCTCTTTGAAGGTGCCTTCACCTCAGCTGTGTGAGGAGAGACCTGCCCTTGGTTCCCTCACAGTGAGATTCAGGGAGAGACCACCCTCGATTGATGACACAGTCCACAGGGCAATGAATACTGTGACCCGTGTGAGTATTCCTCAACTCGAGATCAATGTGTGACAAGATAAAGTTCTGGGATCTCTGTCACATGGGTGGGGCAGGAGGGCAGCATGTTCTCAAAAGAGTCCCCGGGAGAAGGGCAGATCCTGGATGAGCTCACTCATCTGCGCGACACAGACAGCACAAGGGCGTGGACCGCCAAGCCATGAAAAACCCTTGGATGACAAGATCTGATTAACACAGCAGAGGAAAGGGAGTGGGAATGAAAAGCAGACCAGAGGTGACACAGTGACAGTGGCGGAGGTCATGGGTGTCTGGTGGCATTGGGGTTCACTAACATGTACGGAAGTCAATGCCTGGGCTTTGTCACTATTGCAACCATTGAGAAAAATCAGCGTCTGATTTGATGGGCAAGATTTGATCAGTGTTTCAAGTCAATGGGACGAGTGTCCCTAATTGTACACATGGTATTTCACCAAACTGAATAGAAAAACTATTTTACCATTTCCCTGAAATACCAGTAAGTTTTTTGTTTGTTTGTTTGCTTGTTTGGGGCTGGAGCGATAGCACAGCAGTAAGACATTTGCCTTGTGCACGGCCAGCCCGGCCGAGCCGGGTTCGATTCCTCCACCCCTCTCGGAGAGCCCAGCAAGCTACTGAGAGTATCCTGCCCACACAGCAAAGCCTGGCAAGCTCCCTGTGACGTGACGTATTCTATATGCCAAACACAGTAACAACAAGTCTCGCAATGGAGATGTTACTGGGCCCGCTCTAGCAAATCGATGAACAAGGGGAAGACAGTGTTTGCTTTTGTTTGTTTGTTTGTTTATGCTGTACTGGAAATGGACCTACGGGCGGGCGTCACACCTGCAGGCATCGGTGCTGTCTGTGACCACCTCCCTGGCCCACGGCAGCAGGTTCATTGTCAGTAAGAAGCTTCAGAGACTGAGTCTCTGTGACGAGACCGCTGGCTCTTTAGGGGTGGTGGCACTGCAGAGGTGTTCCAGGCCATACTTGGCAATGCTTTGAATGCCACGCACTGCTGGGAATCCAACCTGGCATGTGCCTTAGCCCCTATATACCTCTCTGGCCACAAGCGTTAATTTTTAAAAAGTTGTCCTTGAAAATACTGCGGGGAGGGTTGCTGCCAAGCAGAGCTCAGGCAACCTAGGGGCCCGCTTACCATTCCTGACCAACCTGGCTAGTGGTTCCACACAAGGCCCCGGAGTGGTTGGGCTTCCAGGGTCCCACAGGTGGAGTTTGGGGTCCCAGGCTCACACGTGGTGATGCTCAGGGAACCATGTGGTGGCAAGAAAAGAACCTGTGTCAGGTCAAGCTTTGCACTATTCCCCACCCCACCAAGAATGTGCGAAGCTGCTTTCACTCTCATACAGCAAAGTCTCCTGCCTCTGCACCTAGCTGTCCTCACTGGGGCCCCTTGGAGGAGGGTGGGTTGAGTTTCCCTCCCTGACCCAAGCAGAGCCCCGGCAGCTGAAGACCTCCGGTTCCAGCCACAGCCATGCTTAAGACCACTCTCCACATGCTCAGATGAGCCTCATGCATGAAGGAACCGGCAGAGGAACCCAGGTGTGCAGGATCCGGGGCATAGATCTCCAAGCCTACTCCGATTGGGACTGGGACTCCTCCACCCAGATCCCCCATCTTCCAGTATGTAGGCGTTACACCCACCAACTGCCCTGGAGCCATGTAATCCCATCAGCAGCCAAGACCCAGAGACTATAAAACCCAGCTCCCGGAAGCACGCAGCTGCATTTGTGGCCACGCGATATCTTATTACCTAGTTCTTACTCTGGAGAACCTGGCAGGCTACCAAAAGTATCATGCCCACACGGCAGAGTCTGGCAAACTCCCCGTGGCGTATTCAATATGCCAAAAACCAGTAACAATGATGGGTCTCATTCTCCTGACCCTGAAAGAGCCTCAAATATGACACTTTTAAAATTTCAGGGCTAGGACCTAGGAGATATTACTGGTGCCTGCTCAAGGCAATCGATGAACAACAGGATGACAGTGATACAGTGAAAATTTTGCTGATGACTACAATGGCCATCTAATTTCTTAAGTATTTAAAGTTAGGGGATGGAATTAGAATTGTAATTGACTCTTTGAGGTCCATACCTCCCCCAAATAAACAATTTCATAGGATGAGGTTATATCATTTCTTTGGTCAGGTCATAATTATTGGGAAGGAGATGAACATTTTAAATGAAACAAATTTATAGTTCATGCCTGTAGAACAGATTCCTCTTTGCCCCCACTCATTTTAAGGACACATCATGTTGCCTAATTTGATACAAGCCCAAAGATGAAGTGGATTGCAGAAAAGAAATGAAAGAAACACAAAACCAACGACTTCAATAAACTACTATATTGGGACAGCAGAGACAGTACAGCAGATAGGGCAACCCCTGGATCTCCATATGGTCCTCAGCCCTGTCAGGAGTGATCCTGAAGTACAGGGCCAAGAGTAAACCCTGAGCACCATGAGATGTGGCCCCTAAACAAAAAGAAACTGTTATATCAATGAATCCTAAAAAAAACTCTTCCAAGATTTTTATTTTTTTTTTCATTTTTGTATTTTGGGCCATACATGGAGACCACGTGTGATACCAGGGATTCAAACCTGGGTTGGCCATGCATAAAGTGCCCTACCTGCTGTACTATTTCTCTGGCCTCTTCCTGATTATTTCACATTATTTACTTTTGTGTTTCTGGCCACACCCAGCTGTGTTCAAGGCTTACTCCTGGCAGCGTGTTCAGGGATCACTTCTGGCAGGGCTCAGGGAACCATATGTAGTGCCAAAGATCAAAGCTGGGTCAGCCACAAGCAGGTGAGTGCCCTACCAGTTTTACTATCTCTCATTCCTGATTACTTATTTTGTTTTTGGGTCACATCCGGTACATTTAGGGTTTACTCCTGCACTGCTCTCACAGATCCCTCCTGGCAGAACTCTAAGGAGACCATATATGGTACCACTGATTGAACCTGGGTTGGTTGGGCGTGTGCAAGGCAAATGCCCTACCCATTATCTTTCCAGCCCCTTCATACCTAATTATTTAAAGCACTTCTGGCTCCACAAAAGATTGTTGGCTATCACTTCTTACTGTTCTCTTAAAGTATATCATAATATAATAAAGGGATTTCTTGGATAGGTAACTAAATAAGGACTCTCAGGCTTGTTGTCTGTGACTGAAAAAAACAAAACAAAATTTAGGACTAGGGATGTAGCTCAGTGGATGAGCAAATGTGCTTCACATATGTTGGTTTGATCCTCACCATTAAATACCAAGACCAAATGCTAGGTTTGACAATTATGAGAATTAAAAAGAAAATGAGTAAACAAATTTATTCTAATGATGATGTGAGATAAAGTGATAAAATGTATTTGTAATTTATATTGGTGACAAAATTGCAGTCCATCATTCCACTAGGGAAGTCACATCCTTTGGAGATGTTGTATTATAAATATGTTGTGATGGGAAAAAATAAACTTGTAATTGTTTGTCATCATTTATGAGTATTGGCTGGAGTGATAGCACAGCAGGTAGGATATTGCCTTGCATGTGGCCTGTCGGCTCCCTCAAGTTCGATTCCTCCATCTCTCTCAGAGAGCCCGGCAAGCTACCGAGAGTATCTCGCCCGCACAGCAAAGCCTGGCAAGCTACCCGTGACGTTTTTCTGTAGGCTAAACACAGTCATAATGAGTCTCACAATGTTACTGGGCCCGCTCAAGCAAAATCAATGAACAACGGGAGGACAGTGCTACATTCATGAGCATATAAACGCTTGTACTTTTTAGTATTGGGGGGATAAAACAAATAAAAAGAAGTACGGAAAAGGATTATGAAAAAGTAACACTGCACTGTAGCACTCTCGTCCTGTTGTTCATGGATTTGATTGAGCGGGCTCCAGTAATGCTTCCATTTGTCTCCCTAGTGTAGCCCAATGGCATCTGCTTGCTCCAGAAACATGAAGTGGGGTCTGTTTATTATTACTATTTTTGGCATATCAAATATATCACGGGGAGCTTGCCAGGCTCAGCCATGCAAGCAGGATACTCTTTGTAGCTTGCCAGGTTCTCCAAGAGGAACGGAGAAAAACAGCCTATGGAAAAGTAAATGGTTTTAATAAACTCAGTGAAGCAGATATCCAAAGTGAGACAAGTCTAAGATTTTGAATAGAAAGGACTGAAAAACAAAAATAAATGGTGATGTTTGGGAAATGAAGCTTTTAAATTGTGATGGATATTAAGAAAATAATTATTAATTTTGAGGGTATAATTATTTTTATCCTCTCATTCTCCAAACAGTTCTAATTAATACAAGAAAGTATAATATTGGCTCAGATCAAGGTATGTTAGATAGAGGAAGAATGATAGAGTGAAACAAATGTTGTCTTAATTGAATGTTTTCAAATACTTAACATTACAAAAGAAAGAGATGCAGGTAATTGGACAAGGAATGGTCCTCATGGCAATGGAATTCCTGAGAAGTAATCATCACCTAATCCTAAGGCTGTCCAGACCCACTTTTGAGCTTAGGAACCAAGCTTTGATAAGACATTTACCTGGTCTAGCCCAGGTCACCAGTACAGGTTGGACCCACCTTCCCAGAGAAGCTCTAACAGGAGCAAAGGTCGAAAAGGAGTCTCAGTGAAAACTATCCTAACTCTATTTCCTTGACAGCCACCTAAGGAATGGACTCATCTAGGTAAAAAAAGAAAAAAGCCCCACATGGGGCAGTTTGGAGAAACCCTGTAAGAGCCAACTGGAACAAAGGGTTTGTGAGCAGATGCTGTCCAAGCCATTGTGTTCATGTAGCCAAACACATATGGTGCCTGAATACGTGTTACCCCCATCTCCCCTCTTAAGATGTATTATGTGGTGCTCTCCTACCTTTGGAGAAGCCCACATTCTCTCTTAAGTGTGTTTCTCTCTTTCTCTCCCTCTTTTCCCTTCTTCAAAAGCTCCAAAGAAATTTTGTTTTTGTTTCACTGCACATCTTCTGAAATTCTTTTCTCAGAGAAAGGCAAAGACCCAGAAGACCTGGGTAAAGCCTAGGACTGGCTTTCCTTTCCTAAGAAAAGCAAGTCCTTGTTCAAGCCTGAGTCTATGTCTCCTGGAGAAATTGGTTGATGGGGGTGAACTCCCAGGCAGAACAAATGAACATCAGATGTGGCTTGATGACTACCTAGTGGGGCTAGTGGAACTCTGGGCTGTGCCATGCAAGGGCTCATTGCAGACTTTATCAGTCCTAGTATTCCCAGCAGGTCCTGGGTAGCAGAGGTGGATCAAGAAACAGTGGCCTTCTTTCTCTTTTCAGCTTCACATAAACCACTTGCAGGGAGATGGGTGTGTGTGGGGTGCGGGGGGAGATGGGGGTGGTGGGAATTGACTTAAAAAAACATAGTAATAGTCTTATCAGAATACTTTAAAAATCAAATTTGCATGTCATAATTATTGTGCTCTTTTACCAACTCATTAAATATCAAGACCTAAATGCTAGGTTTGACAATGATGATAATTTAAAAGGTGAAAAAACAAATTTATTATAATGTGAGATAAAATATATTTGTAATTTATATTGGTAACAAAATTGCAGCCCATTATTTCTTGAGCAATTTATGCAGACATCTTAAATCACATGTTCAGCTATGTAAAAATTCCCAAATATACTATATTGCTATTTTATTATACCTTCCAACATCAATTCTATTTGCATTTCTAGTAAAACTTAAAAGACACAACGCATTATACATCTTAACAAATAGATAATTGAATGTTTTAAAAATCAATTTTGAAATTAAGGATGTGCAGAATCAAGCATGAAAACTTTTTAATAGCAGAATATAGAAAAGTTTCTAGATGAGGGCTTTAGCTAGTGATGTGCGAGTTATAATAATATAATAATATAGAAAGGAAGATAAATTTTGCACCTTAAGCTGAATCTTGAGCTGGCTCCCACTTCTCTGGAAGCTGGTCAGCAGATGTTATTTAAAAGATTGCCAGAAGCTACCAAGCCACAAAGGGAGACCATTGTTACTTAAGCACTGTGAAATGGATGATTTTGAAACTGGTGGAAAGAAACATTTGGAAAAGGGAATAGCTCGTTCTTGGTTCCTTGTCTTTACCACTCCCTAATTTCGAATTATAATCTAAAGGGTTTAAGTAATGTTGTCAGATCAGTCAATCTCCCTCTGTGGTCTGTTTTCTTTTTTCTTTTTTTCTTTTTTTTTTTTTTGCTAGGGAGTCTCTGTTCTAGGGATCTTCACATTCTCTCAACAAATCCACATCTTACTGCTTTTTTTTTAAATTTTTATTATTGGGACATCATGAGGTACAGTTGTAGACTTACAAATTTTTGTGCTTGATTTCAATTATACATTTTACTGCTTCTGGATTGCCACCAACACTTACTGTCAATTGCGTGAAAATGTGTGCCAGGTGAAAACATCCAGTTTCATGGTTTTGTTTCCTATTTACATATATGCAGTTCTGTAACTGGAGTTTCCAAGGTGGGGGACAGGAAAAGTATAAGGATAAGCATTACATGTAGAGAAAAAAATGATCTGAATGTTTTATGAGAGCACAAGCATCCTTTATTAACCCAGCTGGGAATTAGAAGAAGTTCTGTTTAAATATGCCTGGACAAGGCCTTTAAATACCCTAGCTCTAGAAATTCAGTGATGTTTCTTTAGCTAGTCAGCATCAGAGACCTGAAAAAAAATACAGTGTTACCAGTGCAGGTCAATAACAGGGGATTACAGGGAATAATAAAAGACTTAGTAAGGAAAAGGCAAGAATTAGTGTTCTTCAGAAACTCGAGGTGTTTAATGACAGAACATATTCACTTATAACAAATGCACTCAGTAGTTCTTAAATAGTAAAGACTATATATGTATATATTTATTATCTTTATAACTGTATTGGTAATTTGTTTTGACCCTGTGAATATCAGTAATATTGACTCTCTCCCATAGTGATAAGTGATAGAAGTGATACCAGAAATAATGGTGACAGGAGATAATTTTAAATGAGGTTGGGCAGATAGACATTTGTGGGAAAAAAAGTAGTTTTTAAGGATAGTCATGAAAGGTTGGAGAAAGAACAATCCAGAGAAAGGGAATAGCAGATGTAAAATCCCCCAAGATTGAGATATTTGTAAAATATACCTCTTATAGCACAGCGGTAGGGCGTTTGCCTTGCACGCAGCCAGCATGGCCGACCCGAGTTCGATTCCTCCGCCCCTCTCGG
>JAOXYA010007467.1:0-14232 GCA_028565675.1 Sorex palustris | reverse complement strand
GGGCGCTGGTGGAGGGATGGGTACTCGATCATTGTATAACTGAAACCCAAGCACAAAAACTTGTAAGTCTACAACTGTAACCTCATAGGGTTTCGCTAATAAAAATTAAGAAAATAAATGAATAAAAATTAAAAGAGAAAAAAAACTGAGCAGGAATAGAACAGGGGCTCTGGGCAGCTTCCACTCTGCTGAGTGTGGGGAGTGGACAGACAGGCTGGGGCATGTGCCCACCTCTGAAGGGGCTCGGAGCATGATCATGGGCCCAGGGCATGTGCTGACACGAACCCCGAGGTTCAGCCCATGCTGATCCCCGCCCCAGCCGGCGGCCTTGGGTGTGACCTTGAATCAGGACAGCCTCCTGTCCCTTCCCGGATAGAGACATCCCCCCCCGCTGGCATTTGGGGGGGGGGTGGGAGAAACAGGAAGCATTGCTGTCTTCCGGGGCGGGGGCCAGGTGGGGTGGGGAAGTGGACTTTGGGGGTCAGGCGATGGCAGTGATTGGGGAAAAGTGACGGAGCACCCCCCACCCTGTCTCCTGAGGGCCAGGAGGGGTCCAGAAGGGGTCCTCTGGGGGCCTGCCTTAGGGAGAGTCCTGCAGCTAAAAGGCAAACGGGGTTGTAGAAACTTCCAGATCCAAGACTGTGCAGCCTTCAATGGCAACAAGGAAATAGAAAGCTTTCCTCAAGGCTGCCCCGGATCTGCGGGGGCAGGACAGGCGCCAGGTCAGGCCTGGCTGGGTCCCTCAGAATGGGGGAGGGGAGCTGAGTGGCGAGACCGCTCGGGACCTGGGAGGGGGCCCGGGGACCCCAGTTCTCCCAGCCTGCCTGGTGGCAGCAGCTGGACCTGGAGGGTGCCCTGGGCTCTGACCACCCGCCTCGATTTCTCCCTGAGCAGTGACAGGGAGAGAAGACGTGAAGAGCAGAACTGTAGGGTGCTGTGGGGGTGGGGGGGGACTCGCACCCTGGCTTGGCGCTCAGGGTAATTGAGGGGTTGGAGAGCTAGCACAGCGGGGGAGGGCTCCGGCCTTGCGTGCACCGATCTGGGTTCGATCCCCAGCGCCCCGTAGGGTTCCCCAAGCCCTGAGCCAGGAGTCACCCTTGAGCAGCACTGGGTGTGACCCAAAACAAAAACAAAATGACAAGAAAGGGTAATGGAGGACAGAGCACTCGTGATTCTCAGCCACTGTCTGTCTGTCTGTCTGTCTGTTGTCTGTCATGGGGGTCTTGCCCAGAGGTGCCTCCTGGCCCTGGCGCGTGTCCCTGTCCTTACAGACTGGCTGGGTGCACGGGGCTCTTGGTCAGTTGCTGTGGGGCCGTGGCAGGTGCTGCCTGGCTGTTGGTGAGGGCACGCGTGAATCGGGGCGTGTGGGGGTGAGGCGGTGCCAGGGGCCATCCGGGGCCAGTGCCTGCAGGGCATAAGGCCCCACCAGCTGCTGAGGGGCTCTGAAGGATGCTGAGCCCCCCCACCCCCCCTCCGCTTCCCTTTATGACTGCAGTGACTGGGAGGTGGCCCTTTGCTGTGCTCAGGAAGCACTAAGGCAGCCCTGTACTCCAAACCTCCACTCGGCATGAGGGGTGAAGCTGGGGATGGAACTTGGGGCCTCGTGCCCACAAGGCAGGTGCTGCAGCCCTGAGCCAATCCTGTCCAAGAACTCTGGGGCGGGGGTTGGGGGCACCTAGGATTGGGGGGTCTTCCCTGAGCCGTCAGTGGGAGTGCGGGAGGCTGAGGACTAAGCTCTCGGGAGGGCTGCAGGGGTCCAGCACGATGGGGCCTTGGCCTTCAGAGGCTCAGCCCCCAGCAGCGAGGGCGGGGCTGTGGCCCTGCGTGGGTCCCAGGTCCTGGGTTCTGTGTGTGCTGCTGCTCTGCTCGGTGGCCGTGACCGGGTCAGGAGAGGAGGCCCAGCCCTGCCTGCTGGAGAGCCCTCCTGGCCCGGAGCTTTGAGCTGGGCAGGTCTTTGCTTTTCTCGATGGCACCCACGGAGCAACCCGTGGACAGAAATGAGGCCACTGCCCGTGTCCTTCAGTAAGGAGGCCGCGGCCCCCCGAGGCTGTAGGCTCCCTTTATAGCAGCGGCCTGGGGGGGGGCAGTGGGTGTGTCCAGCACGTTCCCCGATCTGGGATGGGCTCTCGGATGTGCCTGTCTCTGTGGGGACAGACGTGCAGACTGTTAGCTAGCACTTGAGAGGAAGGGAGGGGCTGTTTCCCCAGGACCTCCCCATAGGCCCCCAGACAGCCCTGCCTCTCCTGAGGGGGGCACAGTTGAGGCCCCTGTGAGTGAGACCCTGACA
The DNA here is from genome assembly GCA_028565675.1 of Sorex palustris. Lineage (NCBI taxonomy): Eukaryota > Metazoa > Chordata > Mammalia > Eulipotyphla > Soricidae > Sorex > Sorex palustris. Next base: position 11,945 of record JAOXYA010007467.1, on the reverse strand, counting down.
AGGCTGGGCCCTGCCTGTCCTGACAGAACCCAGCATTGGTGTGTAGAGAAGGTGTGTGGTTCTGCCTTGTGTGGGTGTCTGCGGGTGCCCTCTGTGCCCGGGTGGGCGCACTCAGCTCCCATGAGGCCCGGAAGTGTGGAAGACACTGTGAGAAGGAACATTTTTGAGCGGAATGACAAGCAGGATGCCGTGAACCCAGGTCCAGGGAGAGGGCTGCCTGGGTCAGAGAGCCCGTGGAGTTCAGAGAGGAGATTGTTTCTTTATTTTTTATTTTATTCTTTTTCTTTTTTTTTGTTTGCCATTTTAAAAAATATTTTATTTTCTTAAAGTAGTTCACAATAGTTCTTTGCAGATAATACTCAAACACCAATCCCACACCGAGCACCTTCCCACCGCAATAAGAGGGGAGTGTGTGAAGGTTGTTGTGTTTCATTCTGGAGCCATTCAAGGCTGTGTATAAGAGAATACAAGCAAGTACATTAAAACCAAACAGATGTGTGATACTTTTGGTAGAGTATAAGAGGTCATGCAGCCACAAATGTGGCCACGTGCTCCAGGAAATTCTGCATCGCTCTCTTCCGGGAGCTTTGATTTATAGCCTCTGGGTCTTGGCCGTTGATGAGATTACATGGTGGGGGGGGCAGTTTGTGGGTGTGACTGCCAAGCTACTGGAAAACTGAGGAGCAGGGGGGAGGAGGCCCAGTCCCGATCCTAGAAGACTTGGATATTTTATTATTTTTCAATGCTTATTGAAACAATTTTTAGAGAATTGTTTTCCAGACCATACTCAGCAGTGCTCAGGATTTACTCCTGGCTCTGCATTCCAGGATCACTGCAGGCAGGTTCAGTGGGCCATGCAGTGGGCTGGGGATGGAGCTTGGGTCAGTGGTGTTCAAGGGAAGTACCCTCCCCCCTGGGCTACCATGCCTGCAATAGGGGATTGTTTGCATTATTTTAAAATTTTCAATATTTTAAATACGGGCTGGAGCGATAGCACAACGGGTAGGGTGTTTACCTTGCACCCTGGCCAACCCGAGTTTGATTCCTCCGCCCCTCTCGGAGAGCCCAGCAAGCTACCAAGAGTATTTTGCCTGCACGGCAAAGCCTGGCAAGCTCCCCGTGACAAATCCGATATGCCAAACACAGTAACAACAAAGTCTCACAGTGGAGACGTTACTGGGCCTGCTCAAGCAAATCGATGAACAATGGGAGGACAGTATGATAGTGCGAATATTTTAAATAGCTTTTTTTTTGGTGGGGAAGGGGAGTTCACTGGACCACTCCTGGTGATGCTCAGGGCTTACTCCTGGTTCTGTGCTCAGGTGGGGCATGGGGCACCATCTGGGGTCATGTGGGGTTCCAGGGATCAGACTAGACTGGGTGCATGCAAGGCAAATGCTCGCCCTGCTGTGCTGTCCCTCCTGCTCCAGAGTTGCCTTTTTTTTTCTTGCTTTTTTAGGTCACACCTGCGATGCACAGAGCTAGGGTTACTCCTAGCTCTGCAATCAGGAATCACTCCTAGAAGTGCTCGGGCGACCATATGAGATGCTGGGAATCGAACCTGGGTCAGCCATGTGCAAGGCAAACGTCCTACCTACTGTACTATAACTCCAGCCCCCCCCCCCCCGGGTTGCTTTTAAGTGTCAAGATGGTGATTTTGTGGGAGGTCAGATATCCGCTGGGGTGGTCAGGGTGTTGGAGGTTTAAGTCCCAGATGGGACTTGGGAGCAGCCAGGCACCAGCTGGAACCTGACTCTGTATCAGAAATTCACGGTACTCTTCTCTGTCACCCTGCCCAGAGTCCTCAGGCCCCCCAGAAAGGCTGTGGCCGAGAACATGTCCCGTCACCTTTGCCTGAAACCACAGAGTGGTTTACATTTCCCTGCACCCTCGGGCAAGCCCCCCCCCCAACTTAGGGGCGGTGAGTGAAGGCCCCAAGTCGGAGCAGACCCAAGTCTTTTTTTTTTTTCATTGAATCACCATGAGATAGTCACAAGCGTTCAAGTTTGAGTTTCGGTCATACAATGATCCAACACCCATCCCTCCACCAACGCACATTTTCTACTACCAATGTCCCCAGTATACCCCCCGCCTTTCCAACCCTCCCCCTGCCTCCATGACAGACAATTTACCCCACACTCTCTACTTTTGGGCATTGGGGTTTGCAATACAGATACCAAAATGCCATCTCGTTTGGTCCTTTATCGACTTTCAGACACATCTCCCATCCCGAGCGATGCCTCCAACCATCATTGTCTTAGTGATCCCTTCTCTATCCCAGCTGCCTTCTCCCCCAGCTCATGAGGCAGGTTTCCAATGATGGCAGACCCAACTCTTCGCATGGCTCATGCCAAAGCCGTGTAGTTTTGGGTGTGCGTGCCTGCGGAGCACCTCGGGAAAACTTCAGCCAATCATACTGTGTGGGTGACAAATCCAGGGGCGTGTCCAGGCAGCGGTGCCATTCAAGAGCTGAGCTGGTCTGGAAGTGAGCATGGTGCCAGGAGAGCCCAGGAGGTGACCAAGGAGGCCTTTCCACACCTTGCTTAGGGCTCCCCTGACCTCTGACTCCGACGCCTGGTCCGCAGGTGCAGCCACTTCTTTTCCATCTCTGGGCAGATATTTCCTCTTTATTCCCCCCTCCCCTCCCTGACTCCCGAAGGGAAAGGCAGCCACAGTTGGCGAGGACTGCCTGTTATTTTGACGAGTTTCTAGAAGGGGAGGTGCCGGGCTGAGTTCCCGAGTTCCAGAGTTCCCGTAGGAAACGGGACAGGAGGGGTCTGGTGCACATTGATTTCTGCCTTTGCTTTTATTGGGAAGGAACCGCGTTTGCTCCACTGAACACTTGCATGCAGGTGCTTGGTCCAGCAGGGCCTGACTTCTCCCTGTGTCCCTATGGCCGGTCTCCTGGAAGATCCATGCAGGAAAGGGTCACTCACTCAACAGAGCAAGGTGGAAGGAACCAGAACGGGAACACAGCAGGGAGTACTTTTCGGGTCCACGCTGAACACGGGCCTCCAGGCTAAAGGGTCGATGCAAATGGACGCCACTGTAAAATCTTAACACGCTGTAGGTTGTGTGTTCAGGGGCACTCTGGACAGCTCTGTCTTGCTGCCCGCGTTCGGTGCTCTTGTGCCGCCGTGTGTGGCCTGGATCAGGACAGCTGTTGGTCAAGGGCAGATGAAGGAAGAAACGAGGGCCAGGCTGGTTGATATCAATTGTAGTTTATTCTAATCCTCTTCACTCCTGTCTCTCCTCTGCCTCCTTCTCTCCTGGGCCCCAATCTGGAACCCCTTCTCCTTCTGGCTCTGACTCTGGATCTCTGGAGCCCGAGCTCTCTCATTTCTGACTCTACTCTTCCAAGCTTACAGTCTTAGTTTATATAGCAATCACGTAAGGCGGTGGCACAAAGGTGGGTTGAACATGACAAATCAACAACGAGAGGTAGGACCACTCCTCCAGATTAACCCAAGGATAAAATCTCATCTAAAGAGATTACTCCAGATTACTAGGAGATCCGCTCAAGGGTGGGATCCCAACGAGGGTGTTATTTCCTCAGCTAGTAATCTACTTAAATAGTTGTAGTAAATCTACTTCTAACATTTCTAGCAATGTCACTCTGTGTGAGCACAGTAAGAGATATAAACTTACAGTTTGGTTCTTCCTGAGAACATCTCATTCCTCAGTCCTCAGGCCAGGTTAGTCTTCCTAGCCCCAGCAGGGTCCTAATCTCTTCATTACTTACTTTTGGACCATGATAGCATTTGTCCATGATCATGCCCTCAACTTATAGTAGTTGAGTATCGTGGCGCTTTGGCCTGGCCCATTTTGATGCCAGGGTAGCTCACAGCTTGCCCTGAGTCCATCCAGTCCCTCATTGGGACCCTGCTTTTGGGGTGCTAGGAACTAAGGGCAACCGAGTGAAGAAAGCAGATGCCCAGGAGTAAATATTATTCGGAGTCAATCAACTCCCAAGTTACGGAGCATAATATTAACTGTCTTCCTGTGTCCATTCAGAAAGGACATTGCTTACAATACAAGTTCAGTGTCCTTAGAAGGATCTGATCTTCCAAGCTAACAGAATCTGATTAGGGAGAAAAGGCAGTTAACTGACTGGTGAGGAGAGCACAGAGAAGAGTTTACAAATAAACAGAGGAATGGGAGTGACTTGGAGCACTGGGATGGGTGTGACCCATAAACCTAAGCTACCTGAGGAAGGACAAAATAGTGTTATCCTACATAACACTATTATGTTATGGGAGTCCTTTTGGGGTCCATGCTGAACACAGGCCGCCAGGCTAAAGGGACGATGCAAGTGGACTCCATAGGCCGAGCAGAGCGGATGGGAAGGGCAGGTAGGCACTGTCCACTCGGGGCCCATTAGGATGTTTCCATCTGCACCTCTGGAGCTCGGATCCCGGCCCGGCTACTTCCCTTGCTGAGCCCTCTGGCGAACTGCTCCACCCGTGCCTCAGTTGCTCCTCTGGGCAGGTGAGATGGGACCTTCCCAGGAGGGGAGCAGGAGGATGGATGGGCCACGCACTCAGCATGGGGTGCCAGAGGAAGGCTCGTGGATTCTTGGCTCCCGCCTGAGCCTGCCCGCTGCCCGGGGCCCTCATCATCTGTGTTTCACTCATTGGGCTTGAAGGTCTGGGGCATCCCCGAGGAAATGCTGTGAAGCGGGTGCTGTGTGGGACAGAGGGGCGACCGGGGACCACCTGTAACCCCACGGGGCCCTGGGGTCTTTGCAACATGGTCAACCCTCCAGGCACCATATCTGCTAGGTACTGTTTGCTTGCTTGATTTTTTTCTCTCTCTCTTTTTGGCTCCTACTTGGCAGTGCTCAGGGGCTTCTCCAGGTGGGTGCTCGAGGTTGCTCCCAAAGGTGCTGGGGAGGGTGCTCAGGGCTGTAGGCAGAGCGTGCACTCAGCACAGGGAGCTTGTTCCGCCGTCCTTGGAAGATGTTTCTTGGGCCTCAGGGGTGCAGGTGTCTGTGTCCGGAGACCCCAGGGGACAGGACTCTCTGTGCTCCCGGCCCTGTGCTGAGAGTGTGCTGAGGGTGACAGAGCCAGTCCTGGAATGACGCTGGCTCAGAACTGCGGGAACAGTCACCTTGCTGCTCCGAGCCTCCCCCTGTGGGTGATTCCCCCATCCCATCCCTGCGGCCATCGAACAACAAAGATGATGCTAATACCCGGTCAAAGGTGCCTCGGACCTCTCGACCATTTGTGTTACTTCCTGTGCTTCCTGTGACTTTATAATCATGTCAGAACACAAAAACAAAACAAAAGTTTATTTTCAAGTACTTGGCATTGTCCTGAGCCCACTGGGGCTGAGTGTGAGGACTAATTGAGTGAAGATGCTTTTTACCTGGTATTTTGCCTGGGTTCATGCATTTTGTGATCAGCTTCATGGAGATTTGCTCCCAGGTGCCAGGTTACCTCCAGATGTGCTGGGCTACAAGGGACTCAAGCCACGATCTTTTGTGTCACTGAACCACCTCTGTGTAACTTACGGGGACGATGGCCTCAGCCCACACCATGCGCGGTTGTCGGGTCTGGTAACTCACCAGTGTAGAGAGGGCGTTTATGATGTTTACAATCCATGCCAAATTTCCTGAATCTGCTAATGTCTTGAAAGATGGGAATAGTGCCCAAAAGAGTCATGAAAAGGTTCACTGGCGACGACCTAAAGTTCAGATTCTCGCTGGAGTTTGACAGGACTTGTTCCCGCCCAGCTACTCTGCGGGGTTGTTCCCGACTCAGGTTCCGGGAAACACAGCCTCATTCTGGACTTGGAATGAAGATTCTTGTGTTTCCTAGAGACACGGTGTGCGTCCCCCCCGGGGTTCTGAGCGGGCAGCAGGGAGAAAGCAGGGCCAAGCCTGCCCTCAGCCCTTCAGCCAACCCATTTTTCAGTCCTTCTTTGGAGCTACCAGGAAAGGTAGGAATAGCCGCATTCCTGAGGGTTCCTGTGAGGAGACCCCCCACCTTCCTGAGTGTCCTGTAAGGAGACACCCACCTTCCAGAGTGTCCCTGTGAGTAGATGCCCACCTTCCAGAATGTCCCTGTGAGGAGACCCCCAACTTCCAGAGTGTCCCTGTGAGTAGATGTCCTACCTTCCAGAGTGTCCCTGTGAGGAGGTCCCACCTTCCTGAGGGTCCCTGTGAGGAGAACCCCACGTTCCCAAGTGTCCCTGTGAGGAGACCCCCACCTTCCTGAGGGTCCCTGTGAGGAGACCCCCACCTTCTCGAGTGTCCCTGTGAGGAGACCCCACCTTCCCGAGTGTCCCTGTAAGGAGACCCCCCCACCTTCCCGAGGGTCCCTGTGAGGAGACCCCACCCTCCTGAGGGTCCCTGTGAGGAGAGTCCACCTTCCCAAGTGTCCCTGTGAGGAGATCCCCCACTTTCCAGAGTGTCCCTGTGAGGAGACCCCCACCTTCCCGAGTGTCCCTGTGAGGAGACCCCCACCTTCTTGAGTGTCCTGTGAGAAGACCCCCACCTTCCCGAGTGTCCCTGTGAGGAGACCCCCACCTTCTTGAGTGTCCTGTGAGGAGACCTCCACCTTCCCGAGTGTCCCTGTGAACATGATGGGAGACGCTTCACTCCCTTTCCAGGCTCCGGCCTCGTTCCCCCAGGGTCTCCCTAATCCTTTCACCGCATTTCCCCCTAGGCCCACGAGTGAGTGAACTTTTCACACACAAGCAGAGTCCTGGGTGCCTAGGTTTAGCTTGAGGGGAGCTTCTTGATGGCTAATCTCATGGTGCAGCTGACCACCTGTGTAAGCTGACCACTTGTCGGAGCTGACCAGATAGTATGAGCTGACCACGTGGTATGAACTGATCACATGATCTGAGCTGACCTTGTGGTATGGGCTGACCAGATGATGTGAGCTGACTACTGGTGCGGGCTGACCACATGTGAGCTGACCACGTAGTGTGGGCTGGCCTTCCTCGATTCCTGCTGCTCCCCCAGGACTCAGCGCCTCCCCTTGTCCTGGGAAACTTCTGGTCCCTTGAACCCTTGGCATTTGGACACACGTCCCATCTGTTTGCGTCCCTGACGCCTGCTCACTCATGGCAGCACCCCGTCCCTCCACGCCCTGTCTCCGCTTGTTCTTGACCCTTTGTCCTCACCGCCCTCTCATGCGACACGGGTTTTTCTTTTTTCATTGGATTTACTAGTTCTGGCTTTCCGCCCGGAGGGTGCCTGCTGAGGGCAGGGTTTGAGTCTGCGTTGCCCCTGCTGAGTCCCAGTGTGAAGAGGGGCCCCCAGGGGCCAGGGTCCATCCCCGCAGAATGAGGGGTGGAGGAGTGCCAGTGTGCGGGCGTGAAGGTGGGTAGAACCTTCAGAACCGGCCACCCCACAGTCTGTCCAGCCTACGGGCAAGACGGGAAATGGCCCCTTGGAAGCAGAGCCGTTGTCGTGTGGGTGCTCACAGGTGCTCACAGGACTGACCCCAGCCTTCCCCATGGGTGGCGATTAGGAGTTGGGAGGAGGGCCTGGCAGTGGGGGCCTGGAGGGGGGCCGGTTGTTCCGGGCCTTCTGGGCTCTGCAGACCTGCCCCCGCCCCCGCAGCTCCTGTCAGAGAGGACCCCAGATCCACCTCATTTCCAACTCTCTGCTCCTTCGCTTGTTTGTTCTCGGGGGCTGCATGTTGCTGGCTGCTTCTGCATGTCAGAGACTGGCAGATGTGTTTGTTGCGTGGGAGGAAGCAGGAATGTTCCCCGCGTTCGTTTCTCTCTGATGGGCACTGGCGTCTGTGCGACTCCAGACGCGGGTCTCTGCGAAAGCACGCAGATTAAAGGAGGAAGAAAGTTTCTATTCCTGGACGTGTGTGTGTGTGTGTGTGTGTGTGTGTGTGTGTGTTGCAGGGCAGGGGGTGCTACCCTACAGTAAAGATTTCCTATTTCATGCAAGTGCATATTCAAAAGGTCCAGACACCTCATTTCTTTCCCATGTCGGGCTTAATTAGACCCGAAGACCCCAACATCCAGCCACGGCCACAGTTTAGTTTATTTATTAGTGGGGATCCCTGGGGAAGAATATTGTTTTGCTTTTTTGCTTTGTTTGCTTTTTGGCCCCTCGAGGTTGCTCAGGGCTGACTCCTGGCTCTGCACTCAGGAATAACTCTTGGGGGGGCTCAGGGCACTGTGGGGGATGCCAGGGATGGAACCCCAATCTGCTGTGAGCAAGACAAGCACCCTCCTCTCGGTGCTATGACCCCAGGGAAGGATATTTTACAGTATCAGATGAACACTGTCCTCAGGGCAGAGCGTGAGCTGGGTGTGGGGCTGGGCTTGCAGGGGTTCTTCCTCCATGCCAGGTTCTGTGACCAGATTTTCTGCCACTTCTCCAGACGGGGCACGAGCTTGCTGCCCCCGGTACTCCTTGCTATTCCCAGGTGGCCGCAGCTGACCCCCGAGATGTTGGCACGGGGGGACCTGGGGGAGCCTGGCCTGGGCGTCTGGGGGTGGAGCAGGAGCCCACCGTTGCCATAGCCCTGCATGGCAAGGGCCCCTGTGACGTGAGCGAGCTCCCCTGCCGTCACGTTCCCCCGCGGTGTCGGGAGGGGCTGCTGCAGGGGCCATGACCAGGAGTGGGGGCTGCACTCTTCTGGGGGGAGCATGAAGGGGAGGGGGAGACTAGCCTGGAGACGGATGGCTCAGGTCGGAAGCCTGGTGGTCAGAGCCTGGCCTTTCCCCATGTTGCTGCCGGGCCCGAGGCGAGGATGGTCTGGGGGTCGCTTCAGGAGCTGGCTGGGTCAGGGCCAGAGAGAGAGCCCAGTGGGAGGACTCTGCCTGACACACGCTGACACCAGCCTGATCCCCGGAAACCCCAGGAGTGACCCACGAGCAAGCTCCGAGCGCTCCCAGGTGTGGCCCAAGCCGCCTCTGGTCACGGAGAAATGACCAGAGACTCTTGTCCCCAGTGTTCTGGGGTCCCCGCCTGGAAGGGTCAGAGCCTCTCACTCCCACTGGGTCCCCAAGTCCTCGGCCATGGGGAGCAGGTGCAGGGGCTCTCCGGGGTCCTCAGGGTGTGTTCGCAGTTGGGCGTGAGGCCAAGGGACCATCGAGGGGGGGCACAAGGCGGGTGGGAGTGAGGCCAGTCCACCTGAGGAAACCAAGGCACAAGTTTCTGCCACTTCCCCTGTGAACAGGCGGCAGTGGGGTCACAAGTGCCTGGATCTGTGGGACCGAGCCAGTTACACATGGCTGGCACTTGGGACCCACCCGGCGCAGTGCTCTGGGGTGGCTTCTGGTGGCCCAACCGGACCACGCGGGCACATGCCCAGGCCCTCCGAGCTGTGTCACTGGCCCGTGGGCCAACTTCACAAACGATAGCGTCAAGGCCACCTCCTGAGGGGACTAAGGGACACAGCAACTTTCTTCCTTCCTTCCTTCCTTCCTTCCTTCCTTCCTTCCTTCCTTCCTTCCTTTCTTTCGTCACACTCGGCAATGCCCAGGGGTTCTTCCTGGCTCTGCACTCAGGAATTACTCCTGGTGGTGCTCGGGGGACCATATAGGATGCTGGGAATTGAACCTGGGTCAGCCGCATGCAGAGCAAACGCCCTCCCCGCTGTGCTATCACTCCAGCCCTGACACAGCGACTTTCCATGACAGCTTCTTCCCCCACAGGGGTCAGTTCCCTGCCTCCGGTCCCACCTGTGGGACTGTTCCTTGCCTTCTTGCATCGACGTGAGGCCGATGCCAGGCAAACTGCCCCAGAACCCACCTCACCATGGCGCTGAGCCTGGCCGGAGTGCCTGGCCCCGGGCAGGCTGGTTCTGCCTTGGAGAGTCGCTGAGACGGCAGTGGAGTGCTTGGTGTTTGCGGCTCTCTCAGCTCCGGGCAAGGGGACGTGAGATGTGGGCGGGCCTCAGGTCCCCACCTCTCGTCCCCTCTCGATTGGTGACTGTGCCCACAGGACCTCGGAAGGACCCAGTAGGGCACATTCAGAGTGTGTGGAGCCGCCCAGGCTTGGCCACTCGTCAGGGACTGGTTTGGTAGAAGGCGGACGGGATGAGCGGGAACACAAGGTCCCCAACTCCATCAGACTGCTCGACCCCGCCCTCCCGCCCGCCCGCGTGTGGATGGCAGTCAATATTGTTCCCAGCCATCACAGCAAACAACACCAGCAGCCCCTCGCCTCCCTGGCACCGCTTGGAACTCTCCCCCACACCCCAGCACTCTCGAAGGGCACTAAGAACCAGCTTTTGTTGTCCTCACAAAAGCAGCCTTTGGGGTCCTGAGGAGACTCAGCCTGCGTGTCCTGAGGGGCCCCACAATGGTCAGCCTTCCTCTCCTGAGGACCCCACAGCGGTCAGCCTGCTCCTCCTGAGGGACCCCACAGTGGTCAGCCTTCTCCTCCTGAAGGCTCAGAGTGGTCAGCCTGTCTCTCCTAGGGACCCCACAGAGGTCAGCCTGCCTCTTCTGAGGGCTGCCCCACCCCCAGAGCCGTTATCCCGCCCTCCTGCTGGCCCTCGGCAACCCTCAAGCCTCTGTCCCTGGCCTCCTTCGGGGGCCTGGTCTCTTATGAAAGGGACAATTCTGGGACTTTTTCAGGGGCTACACCAGGACTGGGTCTGTGCCCAGTCCCGGACAACAGGGAGGGCCCTTCCCTGGGACCAGCTGGAAGCCCCTCGTGCGTGGTGGGGTACAGCCTCTGGGTGGAGAGAGGCCAAGCTCAGGGATCCATCCCTCAGCCATGCCTGCGGTCCTGCGCTGTCCCATCTGCCCCAACCATGGTAAAGGGACAGTGGACTCTGAGTGCCCGGTCTGTAGACTCTAATAAGACCGGAAGCAGCAGTCACTCCCCCACCCCCGGGAACATCATGTTCCCCAGAAGTCAGGGAGAGGGACGCTGTCGGGGTGGGCTGGCGAAACCCACGCCTGGTGTCTGCGTGGTGTCGGGAGCCTTCTGCGGGAGTGGGTGTCTCTCTGCCCTCTGGGCCGCTGTCGCCTCCCCTGCCAAGTGCAGCCCCCGCCTCCGAGGGACAGAGGGCACGTGGAGCATCTGAGTCCAGGTGATGTCCTCAGCACCATGCTGGGCTGGGGTGACTTGGAAGGAACGAAGGAGCGAAGGGATTCCGTTACCCCGGGTGCCAGTCCTCACGCTCACCCTCGCTGGAGCGTTTCCTTCCCCCGCTCTATGACCTCATCAGCTCTCTATGCTGTAAATGAGGACCAGGAGGCGAGGGAACGTGTCCCCCCCCAGCAGTGCACGAACGGCAGAGTGAGTGTGGGAACTTGCGTATGTCCCAAAGTCACCGCTGCATGTATTTTAATTATCATTGTCACCTTTTGGCTTGGAGCCACCCGGCTGCTTCTCAGGGACAACTCCCAGCTCAGGGGTCGCTCCTGGCAGTGTTCGAGGGACCGCGTGGATTGGCCCTGGGGTTCTTGCATACGGTGCGTGGAGTCCAGCCCTCTTGGAGTCACTCTGTGACCTGCTTGGCGGAGTGCCTGGCTGAGGAATGGCCCCGGGTTCCCCAGAGCACTGCTTGAGAGACCCCCTCCCCCATCTAAAACGTTTCAAGATACTATTAGAGACCCTGTATACCACAGTGACAGCCTCCAGGCTTGGCTGACCCCAGACACACACACACACACACACACACACACACACACACACACACACCCTGAGAATCCTAGGGGATACTTTTTCAGGTCTACCTTTTTGTAGGGAGGGGTCACACCTGGCCAATCTCATATGGGTGCATATGGGATGCCGGGGATCGAACCTGGTCGGCAGGCGCAAGGCTAATGTCCTTCCCACGGTACAATCAACCCAGCCGCTCCACGCTCACTTTGTTTTTGTTTTGTTTTGTTTTTTTTGGTTCAAACCACATGTTTATTTTATTTTATTTTTTTAATTTTTATTAGTGAGACACTATGAGGTACAGTTGTAGACTTAAAATTTTGTGCTTGGGTTTCAATTATACAATGAT
>JAOXYA010007432.1:0-14236 GCA_028565675.1 Sorex palustris | reverse complement strand
GTGATAAACAGAGAGAGAGAGAGAGAGAGAGAGAGAGAGAGAGAGAGAGAGAGAAATGTGGAAATCAGGCCGGGGGTCGGTGGGAGGGGAGGTATACTGGGGTTCTTAGTGATAGAAAATGGGCACTGGTGAAGGGATGGGTGTTTGATCATTGTATGACTAACCAAGACTTGAACTGAAAGACTTTGTGACTGTTCTCATGGTGATTCAATAAATAAATTTAAAAAAAAAGAATACAGGTGGTGTAACTTTCTGACATGGATTGGGCTTAGAATGTTTAAGGTACACAAAGAGGATCATGGAACTGCTGCAAATTAAATAGGGAGAGGATAGAAGGACACAATATCGAGGTTCCAGGAGTAGGGTAGTTCAGAAAAGATGGTTTACCTTCTTGTAAATACTGATTTTACTCTGAGCAATCTGGCATCGTCACAGTGCTTTGTAGAAGGAGACATATGCCACAGTTTTTTCTATGAGAATAAACTGTAGCAAAAATAAAGCCAAAGCTAAAAGACTGATTCAGGGGTCAATGTTATAGTATGGTCCAACAATCGACCAGTCCTAACTACAAGTGTGTGTGGGGTTGAGGGTAGGTAAGGTAGAGAAGAGACCAGTATAACGATATTAGCTGTGAATGGTCATGCCGGACAAGATCTGAGAGTTAAAAGTAGGTGAAGGGAATATTCTTGATCAACTTTCAATATCAATATAGTAAATTGCAATTTCTGAAAGGAAAGAAAGAGTGCGCGAGAGACAGAGACAGAGACAGAGAGAGTCAGAGAATTAAAGCGCCTGCCATAGAGGCAGGCAGGGGATAAGGGGCAGGGGATGATGGGAGGGAACCTGGGGACACTGCTGCTGGGAAGTGAATACTGGTGGAGGGATGGGTGTTGGAATACTGTATGACCCGGCGCCGCCGCTGGAACCCTGCACCCTGCACCCTGCACCCGGGTGCTGCCGCTGCCCCCTGCCCCCTGCCCCCGCACTCGCACCCTGTACCCCAGCGGCGCCGCTGCCCCTTGCCCCCTGCCCCCGCACCCTGCACCCAGGTGCAGCCCCTGCCCCTGCACCTGCACCCTGCACCCCGTCTACTGCCAGCGCTTCCCTGCCCCTGTCCCCTGTCCCCCAGCGCCGCCCCTGCCCCCTGCCCCCTTACCCCAGTCCACCTCGGCTCAGCCACACTCTTGAAAGACCCAGCTAGATGCCAGGGCCCGGGTCCTGCCGCCTGAGTTTTGCAGGGGTGGGGGTGGGGGGTGTCGGGGGTCGCGTCCCGAGGAGGGAGTACGGGGGAGTCGCGGGGAGTCGGAGCCAGCGCCCGACGCCCAGCATCCGCCTGTTGCTCCCGTCGCCGGCGGCCTGGGGATCCCGGCGCGCACCCGCGGGCACACTCGTCTGGGTGCGGGCTTGGTTTCCTTGTGGTGGGTCTTCTCCCAGCCTCTCTCACAGGCCCCCTGAGTCCAGCGGGCCTCTCCGCTCGGTTCCCTGGCCCCGAGGACTCCGCCCCTAGGTTAGCCCAGAAACCAGGGCCACCCCCGCCCACCTGGCCTGGTGTCCGCAGTTCCGTTAGGGTTTGACACGCAAGCGGGACGCCAGGCAGGCTGAGGGGGACCGGAGGAATGAGGGCCTTGACTGGGCACGTGGGCACGTCTGGGGCCGCTACCAGTGAGGGTCAGAGCTGCGCGTGTGGTTAGGGGGATGGGGAAACCTCAGGTGGGGTCTAGGTTAGGTGGGGTCGGGTGTTCAAGAAGACGACCTGAAGCTCCAGGTTCGCTTTTTTACTTTTTTACTTTTGGGGACATACTGGGCTGTGCTCAGGTCATTCCTGGAGATGCTCAGGAGACCGTATGTGGTGCAGGGATGGCAGAGTGCAAGGCAAGCCCCTAAACTCCTACCTCTGACGTCAAGACCTGCTGCTCTGTCCTCCAGGGGTGCCCTGCCCAAGCCCTGAGCTTGGAGGTAAGCTCTGAGTCTCACAGAAATCCATCATTCACTGAACCTCAATATCCTTATCCATAAAATGGCTTGACGGTGTTCCTCGCCAGGCTGATCCTGAGGGCAGAATGCCCAAAGGCACAGGCCCAGTGCTTACTGGTAACCAATGAATAGCAGTACCTGGAAGTTACTATGCTCAGTAATAGCCAGAATAAGTGGCATTGTAGTTATTTTTCAATAAAGACATTTATGAGAAGGAGTTTGGGGGGGTCATATTGTACTCATTTCTGCCACTTTCATTCAGATGAATCACATGGTAAAACTTGAGTTGGTGGAACCTGCCGTTGAGGGGAGGAGGATGAGGAGAGGAGCCTGTGGGCTACTGTGCGGCTGCCTTGGCACTGCGGGTGTTGGGTGGAGGCGGGGGGGGGGGACAGACGGTGTCAGGGCTTGCTCATGGCTGCCTCACCCTGAATTGCCGCCATAGTCAGATAAGATGGTGAGGTTGGGCCTCACAAGCTCCCAGGGAGACTCACCAGCAGGGGCGGGTGTGATCAGCAGGTAATATTTCTGCCTCCTTTGGCTTATTTCTTCTAGGGATAGCTACCTCATGGTCACCCTCAGCCAGAAATTGGCACTTCAGGAAGTGCCTTGGATGAAAATAGCTTCCCCAGCACCCTCGGGTCGAGGGGTGTGTCCAGCTTCCTGCCCGAGAAAGACCCTCTGTCCTCTACAGTGGCTGCAAACCACTGAAGTGACAGTGTGAATTAGAACCATCTGTGAAATGGACCAGGTGTGCTGGCCAGGTGGTGTGGCAGCTAGATGACAGCTTGCTGCAAAGCATCCTTAACTCCCATCTCCCCGCAGGAAGATGTGACTGTGGTCTTATCCACAGTCTGAGTAGCTACTCAGTGCTCCTCAAAGTGTGGTTCCTGGAGCAGCAGCATAGCACTGTAGCACTGTCCTCCCATTGTTCATCGATTTGCTCAAGCGGGCCCAGTAACGTCTCCATTGTGAGATTTGTTACTGTGTTTGGCATATCAAATACGCCATGGGGAGCTTGCCAGGCTTTGCAGTACGTGCAAGATACTCTCGGTAGCTTGCTGGGCTCTTTGAGAGGGACAGAGAAATTGAACCCGGGTCGGCCGGGTCAGCCATGTGCAAGGCAAATGCCCTACCCGCTGTGCTATCGTTCCAGCACAGCATGGGAACAGCAGCATGGGGACTATAAATGCAGCTTCAAAGGCCCTATCCCAGATGACTGAATTCAGAGATCCTGATCAGGATTGAGACCAACCAACCTATCTCAAACCCAGATGAGAAGGCACTTCTGAGCCAGGCAGAATTGGGAGATGAATATGAACCCAACACAGGGCAGAGGGGAGTTAGGAAGATTTGGTGATTCTGGGTGTCTTTGGAATCACAACCAGCTTTCATGCCTTGCTGTCTTCCCTTACTCTACTTGGCTTGAGTTCCCTTATTTGAAAATAAGGACAGCACGTAATGCATTTCTGTAATATGGTTGCAGATCCAGCCTCCCCACAGCTCCTTGGGATAAGACAAGGGCTATTTTGTTACTCTCAGGTTTCTGTGACTCAGGACTTTGGACAGGGCCTGGCAGCAACTCTTTCTCTAGCTCCCCGGGGCCTGGGGCCCTTGTCATCTGCCTGTTTCCTTACACCAGGCTGGGGCTGGGCTGACTTCAAGATTGGTCTTTAACCAGAACTGTGTCCCAGAAACGCAGGACCTGGGCCTGTGTCTCGTGCATACTCAGGATTGAGACCCACCGATCCGTCTATCTCAAACCCAGGCAAGGAGGCACTTCGAAACCAGACAGAGGTGCAGCTACATCAGCTCTGTGTGGCCAGGGTGAGGTGGCAGGGTGGGGGCGTTTGTTCTTGGCTGCCTCACCCTGAGCTACAGCCGTAGTCAGATAAGGGGGTGTGGTTGGACCTCACAGCTCCTAGAGAGAGGTCTGATCACCAGCAGGGGTGAGTGTGGTCAGCAGGTAGTATTTCTGCCTCCTTTGGCTTATTTTTCCTAGGAATAGCCATCTCATGGTCACCCTTAGCCTGAAATTGGCCCATCAGTCACCCTCTGCCCTCCACAGTGGTTCTGAACTGTGACCCAGATGCTATTGGGCCTCTATCTACTGGTCGGGTGGAGGAAAGTTCCCATAGAATAGGCCCAAAGTTCTCAGATGCCTTTTGTCTGGGGAAAGCTAGCGCTATCTTGAGCTTTTAACTAGAAAGCGCTTGCAAAGCACCCAGCACTCTCTGTGTTATGCCGCGTGCACCCAGCCACTGTTACTTATTGACAAAGCCGGGAGGCCGGGAGACAGCTGTGATCTGGAACCTTCAGCCGTGCTACGGAGTTCAGTGCTTCTTTGCAGAGCCAGGTGCACGGTTCACCCCTGGCCAGTGTGGTGGCTGCTGACTTGACTCCTCAAGCCCACTCTTGTCAGAGACTTTTATGTCTCTGACATAAAGATGCTTTTGTCGAAGGCTCTTTGGAAAGCCAGCTTCTGCAAAGAATTCTTTCTCATCTTTAAAAATCAACACTGCACTCCTTGGTTCCACAGATAATTTTCCACCTCAGATGGTTATATACACTCAAGATATTTGGCAATTGCAAATGTGAAATCTTAGGGCTGCTTTTGAAACTCATAAATAAATGTTTTTAAGCACCACATTCTGAGCCTGATCCTTATTTAAAGTGGGAGTATTCCACACCTCAAGCTGAACCTGTTTGCTTTCTGGAATTTTTTCCTGCAGCCGTGGAAGCCTTTCTTTTTAGTAACAGTAACTTTGAAGGCAGATACAATGCTGCTGTGTCATTCCTTTTTCTTGATGCTTAAAATAATTGTCTAAGGACCTTCACACCCTCCGAATCCAGGTCTCTGGAGAAGAGACCTCCCCAGGGACGCTAAAGGCCTCTCAGTTGTCCATAGCATAACTTACTTTAAATAGCAAATGCTCCTGGCAAGTTGGCAGATACAATTTTTGTGACTGATGTAATATCTTAAAATGGGCCAGGGAGACTTTCTATTTAAAGAAAGTCCATGGAGAATCCTTTTGTGAATATTAACTTCCTAATTTCCTTTGATCAAAACTGATTTTTTGGTATGAGGGTTCCTTAAAGTTGAAAAGGGGGCAGACATTTAAACAGGAGTCCTTGGAAATGACTGTATGGGCCTGTGTTACTTTTATAATAAAAACCATAGGCCTCGTGTCATTTTTTTTTCAGAGACACTGAGCTCAGAAGCTACCAGCAGGCATTTGCTTAGGCCTGGGGCAGTGATTAGGACCATCCTTGCACTGTAGGGACCCAGGGCTGGGCCTATTGATGTGAACATGAAGGTTTTGACCCATGAAACAGATTTTCCAAGGTCACAGGAACTGGACCCCCAGGTTTATGAAAGTGCAGATCTTCGCTGGGATGACTTTCTGGGCCTTTCCAGCTGCTAAGTGTGCTCCTTTCCTTCTCCCCTGTCCTCTGGAAAATGCATCTTAGGACATGGACCCTAGCTTTACAGACCTTGAGGCCCAACTGAGGGGGAGGGTAAGGCAAGCAGAGGTGCCCTTTGTTCCTGAAATAGACGCCAGACAACAGAGGACTAAACCCTAAACAGTTTGGGTGTGAGTCACTGAGTGGAAAGGAGGAACTCCATGTGCTGGGATTTTGAAAAAGATTTGGAATAGGTTGTGTGCTTTGAGTAAACATTGGATTGTGCCAGGTCCTTGCCCAGCTCTTCTCGGAAATGCCTTTGGACAAAATCCTGGGGCTGGAGGGATTATAGAGCAGGTCAGGTGCTTACCTTGCACGTGGCTAATCTCGGTTGGATCCCTGGCATTCCACATGGTCCCTGAAGCACTGCCAGGAGTAATTCCTGAATGTCGAGCCAAGAGTAACCCCAGCGAGGAGCATCACTGGGTGTAGACTCCCCAAACAAACAAAATCCCAGAAATTTCTTCCTGTTTCTGTCCCTCCTCTCTCCTTTCTTTCCCGACACCTGTGACCATAGCAGGAACCATTGCTATTAAGGTTAAAGTCCATGGAGAAGTGGCCTTTCTGGGTCACTGACCCAGAAAGCACAGTGACCTTCACTGTGCTTTCTCTAGGACGTGTGTCATCAGAGTTGTCAGGGCTGCAGTTGTGACCAGAGCCAAGCTACCACATCACTCTACCAGGGAGCAGGAAACTCTCAGATGATGTCTGATACTCGCAATCTCTCCTGAGGTCGGGAACTCTAGGATTAGGAAAGGGATTTTATTTATTTAATTTACTTTTTATTGAATCACCATGAGATACAGTTACAAAGCTCTCATGATTAGGTTTAGGAAAGGGATATTTAGATCAAAAAACAAATGTGCTGTGTTGGGATAGTGAGGTTGAACAGCCTCTCTAACTCTAAAGTGTGACTTTCATTGGTGACTTGAGAACTTCCAGCTGTTTGTCAGGAAGTGTTTGTCCTGGAGATAGTTTTAAGAATTTTCCCAAGGATCCTGCAAAGGCCGTGCTCATCCCAGAGGGGTTTCAGAGGGCCTTCAACGAGCTTATTAATGGTGCAGGAAAGAAGGGACTTTCTAGAAGTAGAGGTTTATCTCTGTAATTAAGTTATTCTGTGATAAAGGGCTTGTATGGGAGAGAAGTGATTGAGGAAGTGTTTCCCTGATTGATGAAAAATAACTTAAGCTTCCCCACCTCTGCTAAGAAGTGGTATATTAGGTTTCACATGGTGTGTTACGTAATGCTTGATAACAACAAACAAACATGACTCCAGACTCCATTCTGCAAGAATGTAGCTGGTGTTTTAGGGAGCTAGTGAGGGTCTTTACTCCCATATCCCAAGGAGAAAAACATGCCTGAGCCCAAAATTTGGAAAACACAGATGCAAGTGTGAGCAGACATCAGCCTTCCAGAGATGCTCGGACCCCAACAGCCCCAACACTCCAGCCTCCGCTGGAACTCTTTTAGAGCCTGGAGTGTTTGGAAACAGACAGACCTGCTCACAGGATCACTCAGGCACATTCCCCAAACTCACTTGGGCCAGAAAGCCCTCTGGGTGCTGGGGCACGCAGACATTTGTATTCAGGAAGCTAACCGACTTGCTTCAGAGGGAGTCTGTGGATTGAGAAATGAGATGTTCCCTCCTCCAGGTCTGGGATAACTTGGTGCTATTTCTACCTAAAATAGCCTATCCCCGGGTTAGATCTTTTCACATCTCTGTTCTGGGTTTTTGCTGCACAGCTTGGGGTCCACAGAAAGGGGTGTGCACATTGAGCACTTGAGAAAGCATAGGTGGGAGCCTGGGAAAAGGCTGACCCCAGAGCAGAGTGGAGAAACCCAGCAGGAAGACACTTGGCAGACTAGGCTCAGCCAGTGGACCCCCAGGCTGTGTGGCATAACCCAGAGCAGCCCGTGGACCTCCCGTCTCAGTTGTGCAGCTTAAGCCAGAGCAGAGACGTGCAACTAATCTTCAGATTCCAGTAAGCAGCAGGTTGGAACAGTTTCTTTAGCAGTCACATGAGCAAATTACGGGAGTGGGAGGGGAAGGAAACTTCTCCCTGAAAAGTCAGCCGAAAAGGAAACTGGCAGTTGCGTCACTCCATGGCACAGACGCTGGTTTGTGGGTGTTTACAGATGCCCAAGATGGTCTGTTACCCTTTTGCTAGGTTGTGACCCCACCATATATGTGGGCCCTTCGTGTGAGGGGGGGTGTCTTGTTGGCATTCAAGGTGCCTCCAGAGCCACAGGCTACAGTGCCAATCCCAGGTGCACCTTTTCATTCTGCAGGGAGCCTTGGTTGGTTTGAGTTTGGTTTGGTTTGATTTAGGGGCCCCACCCATGGTTCTAAGGGCTCACTCACTCCACTCTTGCTCAGGGATTTCTCCTGGTGGTACTCCTAGAACCCTGTGCAGTGCAGGGGTTCTAACCTGGGTTATGTCTCCCAGGGAACCTTGGAAGCCACATGGTCAGGTGGGTCAATGTTCCTGCTGGGTGTGACCCAGCTGAGGCCAGTGGCATGGCCAGATGGGAGGTGCTGACACGAAGCCCCTGTGTTAGAGGCTGTGGGCCTGTGGGTCCACAGAAAGGGGTATGCACATTGAGTACTTGAGAAAGCATAGTTGGGAGCCTGGGAAAAGGCTGATTCCAGAGCAGAGTGGAGAAACCCATCAGGAAGACACTTGGCAGACTAGGCTCAGCCAGTGGACCCTCTGACTATGCGGCATTGACCCTGACAATCACCCTTTCTCTCCGGAGGTTGAAGCCTCACCTCTGTGGAAGTGTGTTCTTAAGCACAGAGTAACCGAGTCATAGCAAACCAGACCCTGCCCTGCTCCCCACGGCAAAGCACCCCATGTAACGCCAGTCACCCTGTTTTTATGCAGTCAACTGCCTGGACCGGCACGTGCAGACGGCTCCAGAGAGCATCGCTTTGATCTGGGAGCGGGATGAGCCTGGAACTGAAGTGCGTATCACCTAC
Organism: Sorex palustris; assembly: GCA_028565675.1. NCBI lineage: Eukaryota > Metazoa > Chordata > Mammalia > Eulipotyphla > Soricidae > Sorex > Sorex palustris. The sequence goes on along the minus strand of JAOXYA010007432.1, from coordinate 5,817 downwards.
AGGTAACTTGTGACAGCCAGCATCTGCACCCTGTCTTTCCTGGGTCCCATGCCACTGCCAGCACTAACAAGGTTACCTGTCACTTCTGGGAGCGGGACCATCTGGAGGAAGCCTGGCTTTCTGTGGGCAATTCTGGGGGTCTGCAGAGTCACAGGGAAGGAATGAGGTCTTTGGAAACAGAGAAGACACGTCTTGTGACACAGAAAGGCTCTTGCTCAGATCAAGTGCTTGTGTCTAGAAAGGGGCTCCTCTGAGAATCAGAGCTCACATTTCAGCTTCGGAAATGTTCCCCAACCCAGAGATGGGAACATGAAGACCCAGGCTATGATAGACAGACTCTGGAAGTTCCCAAGTTCATTTGCCCTGACACCTCTTTTTCAGGAAAATATTTGCTCAGCTCCCTTCCCCCTAGAAACTCCCTTCTCTCAGAAGGCAAACAGAAAATGCTCTCCCAGGACCCCAGTTATCTTTCCTGCCCTTCCCACCCCACTCTGATGCAGAATCAGCTACTGCGGGGTCACCTGCCTGCCCCGAGAGCCACTGATCCTCCTGCCCCTTTGGTGGCTGATAGCACCTCTTAATTTGTGTTTGTTATTCCAGCTCAGTTTTGTGTCACCCATAATTATAAAACTGCTCTTCTCCACGCTGCCTCCAACAGGCAGGCTCCAGCACCCCTTACCTGGATGCTGCTGGAAAGTTTGACAGGAGCCTTATGAGGTGTGTGCTTAGGTGTGGACCATGCAGGAACCGTCCTCAGAATTACAGGATTGCATCTGGCATGGGCAATTCAGAACCACTTCAATTCCCAGTACTGAAACAGCCCTGGTCAAGGAGAAAGCTAAGGGGTCCAGGTGCGATTTCTTTTGGCACAGAATTGGCTCTGTCTCTCCAAAGACAGACTTAGCCTGAAATGGTTTTTCAGATCTTACTGGACTCGGTACCAGATGACTATTTCTATTTTATGTTTTAATAAAAATAATTCATGCTGGTGGTCACTAATTATAGACTGGGTGCCTTGGACCTGAGTCTTTCATCCCCCCTTTCAGAGGAAAGCCACTCTCCTTCACTGTTGGTGCTGGTGGTCCAGGATTCAGATTGTTATGAAAATAAGGTGCTTTCTGAGCTGAGTCTCCTGCAGTAGCACCGTAGGTGCCCCAAAGCCGAAGGCCTGGTCTCAGAGGCCGAGCTGTTCCCAGGGCCCACTGGGGCTGTGATGCTCAGAGACTACATTGCTGGCAGCTGCTGTCTCCAGAGCCCAGGCTTGCTGTGTACCAGAGCTTGAGGTGGCCTCAAGTCTACATGGTAACAAGTCCCTTAGGTTTTCCACACCATCCCTAGATGATGACCAGAGGCGGAAACACCCCACTTTACTCCCTGTGGCCTCAGGGACAGGAGGTAATGGTTGTCAGGTCTAGGACCCACCCTGAGGACCGGCATTGTGAACCTTGGCTCTGTTTGCACTGCATTCAGCAGCCTGCATGTCTTGGGTCTCTGTACTTTAGTTCCAGGGGCACCTCCTGATGCCTGGGTGATCATGTGAGGCCACATAATATGCCATCAGTAAACTCAGGACGATAATTATAAACCAAGTCCGTGTGTGTAAGCAGGATGAAAGAAGAGAAGAGAAGGGGGAAAGTGAAAGTACTATAAACAGTCATCGTTGAGACAGTCGCAATTTAGGGAGTACTTATTTGGTGTCAGAAATGTTATATCTGAGTTATTCTAGTTATGTTTTATTTATTATTTTAATGGATCAATTAATTGTATTTTGTTTATTTTATATTTTTTAGTTTGACACTTTTTAAGTAGGGCAGGTGTTCTCTGCCTCCCACCTAGACTCCATCCTTCAGGTTTTACCGTGTCTTTCTGGGGTGTGAGCAGGGAAATGCTCCCCCAACTATGGCGGAAGTCCCACCAGGGCTACAGTCGGTGCTCTAGGGCTCAGTGGAGGGGTGGCAAGAGAGTGATGGGGATTGAATCAGGGACTCAGGCACGCAGCCCTTGTGCCATCTCTGGCTTTTACAATGTTCAATCGCCTCTAATTTTTCATCTAACCCTTCTTCAGTCCTTTGGACTTATTTGGGGGGACATTTCTCCGTGAATTGTGGACATCAATGTTTCTATGGTTGTTTGGGTGGGTTTTTTTCCCTTTGAGTGTTTTATTTTTTCTCTTTTGCTGTGAAATTTGTGTATGTGGAATATTATATATGAGGAAGGGGGATGCACACAGTTCTAGATGTTCATCAGTTATCCAACCCCTGTCTTGGTGCCCCCAGGAAATTCCTGCATGTTTTCTCACTCACCATCTCTATCTCTGGAAGCAACTATAGATCTGCTTTTTCTTACCTGGAGGTATGATTTTTTTTCCCCATCCATACTGACAGTGAACTGCTCATGAGGAAATTGATCTGACTAGGGACAAATGCCCTTGGGTGGAGCCACCACTGCAGATGCCCTGAGTACCACACAGTGTGCCCCCAGTCCCCAAGGTCCAATTTATGGGCTTGGTTCCTGATGTGCCCCACACATCAGGTGATGTATAGAGCCTGTGACATGAAGTCTCTAGCAGCGCAGTCATAGGAATCACCATCATTTAGCCTGGGTTCAGGAGACAGGCCTTTGGGGAACCCTTTTGGGTGGCCTAAGCAACAAGCAAGGGAAGACAGACATAAGAGACACCTTTGAGAAAAGCTTGCTTGGAGACTGGAGCAATAGCACAGCGGGTAGGGTGTTTGCCTTGAACGTGGCTGACCCAGGTTTGATTCCCAGCACCCCATATGGTCCACTGAGCACTACCAGGAGTGCATCACCGAGTGTGACCCAAAAAAAAAAACATAAAAAGAAAAGAAAAGAAAGCAAAGCTTGTTTTAAGACTGGACCATTTACTAGCATATGATGTCCCACGGGGACTCCAAGGGTGGGAAGCAGGCTTAGAGAAATCGTGTGTAGTATGGGAGGGTGGGTGTCTCTGCTGCCCACTTTGTGAGCTGGCTGAGCAAATCTCTGCACTTCCTTGAATTTTCTCAATGTCATCTGCAAAATGGAAGCCTGTGTCTCTATAGCAAGCACCCACTGAGAGCCCAAGTAGAATCCGGGAGCCTGAGGATCTCATCTGCCCATAGATCGAGACTGGGTGAGGGAAGAGCAGTAGGAAATCTCAGATCTGACTGTGGGTGAGGCCCAGTGGCCTTGTGGCTCCTTGACTTCGAGGACACAATTTCAGATTCACAGAGCAGAACTCTGCCTGGTGGGGGCACCCGAGTCAGCTAAAATTGGTGGCCTCTGGCCTCATTATCACATCTGACCTTTGTACCGTGCTCTGCTCAACCCCAAACTAATGACTTAGTAAGGGAACTCCTTTAGTGAAGTATTCAGGCAGTTGGTGAAAAGGATCCTTTACTGGAATACTGAGGTGCTGGGTGGGGAGCTTTCAGTTGATGCATTCATTTTGCAAGACTCCCAGTGCCCAGGGCCGCCTGGCATGCATGGGAAAATCCCTTTGCTCCCTGATCCGGGAAGAGAGGCCAGTGACTCATGGACAGTGTCCAGATTCAAGTTGGGGCAACCTCCTCACTAGGCGGGGGGGGGGGCCGTGGACAGAGCTCTTTACCCTGCTGACCTCTGACTGTGATTGCAAAACCTGGGCAGGAATCTGCATCCTGACTCCCGCAGTCTGGTTGAAACTGGAGTTGCCTGGAACATGCTGGCCTTGAGCCAACACTAACTTTTGCTTAGGTCTCTGGCCCAGATAATGAGGCTAGGAAGCATCGAATTTGTCTTTGTGCTTCCTTTGCACCAGTGAAAGCTCCAAGAATATCCAGTTTTGAAATTCCCACAGGTGCACTAACCCAGACCAAGAATTTATCCTGATGCCAGGGAATCACCTCTGGGGAAGCCTTAGATTCTAAGAATTGTCTGGGGCATACAGGGTCAGAAATAGATTGGAGGAGCCTGTCCAAGAAAAGCCTCCCTTGGAGAAGACAGGGGTCTCATATTTTAATCCCCTTCTGCTGTTCAGGGGTTGTTGGAGGGTTTAGCTGGCCATGGGAAGGAGCCCTGAGAAGGCTGAGGTCTCCGGCATGAGTTTGGGGCTAGTTCCTTGAACCTCTTGGCTTTCTGCCCAGTAGGGTGCATCTTTGTCTTCAAACACCTTGCCCAACCCCCCCACACCCACCCCCCCTTCCTACCCCTGCACCCCTTACCTACTTCTTCCTGCATCACCAAGTGAAACTCAGAGCAAAGAAGTACTTGTTTTAGGTGGACTTTAAAGCTCAGCCTCTGCTCAGTAGGAGCAAGTCCCTGAGCTCAGCACCCCTTGCCTGGAGGAAGTTGAGGCTGGATCAATCTCCTGCTGCCCCCTGGATGGCAACCTGGCCCGTTGGGTGTGCTGGTTTCAGACGGGGGTAGAAGGGGGGATGACCCTGGACTTATGCTGTCCACCCCATTTGTTTGGCCTGGTCCCAGCCCGATGCCAACCAGATGGGAGTAAAAGGTGCCAGGATTACTTGAGCCAGCCTCCAGGGTAGGATGGAGGCTGCTTCTGCACCTGTTGCCTGGGGACAGTTTCTGGCTGGGGAAGCAGCCAAAACTAGTGATTTTAGTGCATGTCCATGGGGCCGTATCAGTTCTCAAGCCCCGGACCAGTTGTCCTGTGAGCTTCAGCGGCTCTCCAGCTCAGCCACCTGGACAGATCAGCAGTAGGACCTGAATCAACCTCTTCTGGGTTGAGTGGACTTGTTGAGGAGTCTACCTGCTGTCTGCATGCGGGGAAAGCAGCACAGTGAGGTGTCATGCCTATGCATAGACCAAGCTCAGCTGTGTGGACGTTTAATCCTTTCCCTGCCCACTGTGCTGTGTTCCAGATCTCTCCCTGCCTCCTGGAACAAGCAGACACAAATTTGAGGCTGGGAAATGTCGAATTTGTCTTTGTGCTTCCTTTGTACCAGTGAAAGCTACCATGTATGGCCCGGAGCTGGCTGCTGGCCAGAACAGGGCTGCCAGCCTGGTGCCCTTCAGTCTTTAACCCTATAGCAGAGTGTCTCAGGCCTGCAGGAATCAGGATAGGTGAGGGGCTTAACAGGTTACGCTCCAAAGATGCTGTGCGACTTTCCTAAGACAGCTGCGGGCAGTTTCTAGCCATGAGCATGAGTCGTTTCCTCTGGATAACAACCCCACATTTCCTGCTGGCTCTGCTTGCCTTGGCAGTGTTAGTAAGACAATATGAACACAGGCTTGAGAAGAGGACCTTCAGGGTTTTTTTTAAATTTATTTTGGCGATGCTTATTTTATTAAATTGAGATTCTGTGGTTTACAATACAAAAATGATTTCTCATGTACATCATTCCAGTACCACAAAACCATCAGTATATGCATATCCTCCCTGAAGGACCCTGGGGCCCCTCCCTCTCAGCAGAACCCCCCACCCCTGACATATACAACAACCCAATTCTATGGATTAGTTCTCTTATTAAGGCCTTTGGACCTTTGTCACTCATTGTTGTGTGTCTTTAAATCCCACAGATGAGGGATCAGAGTGACAGGATTGTAGGGAAGGCATTTTCCTTGCACTTGGCCAGCCTGGGTTCAATCCCAGTGTCCCATATGCTCCTCTGAGCCCCATCAGGAGTGATTTCCTGAGTGCAGATCCAGTAAGAAACCCTGAGTGCAACCAGAAGTGACCTCAAAACCAAAAACTAAAGGAGGAAACAAAATCCCAAAATCCCACATATGAGAGAGGTCATTCTGCATCTTTTTCTTTCCTTCTGATTGTCTCCAGTCAACATGATTCTCTCTAGTTTCATCCATGTTGCTACAAAT
>JAOXYA010007424.1:0-14236 GCA_028565675.1 Sorex palustris | reverse complement strand
ACCAATAATGTCTCCATTGTGAGACTTGTTACTGTTTTTGGCATATCGAATATGCATGGGTAGCTTACCAGGCTTTGCCGTGTAGGCGGAATACTCTCGATAGCTTGCCCGGCTCTCTGAGAGAGGTGGAGGAACTGGGGTTGGCCACGTGCAAGGCAAATGCCCTACCCGCTATGCTATTGCTCTGGCCCAATAAATATATATACTATAAATGTGAACTACTTGAAGACAATCTAGTTTATGGTATGGAAATTTTTTAAAAAATCTAGGCTAAAACTTTGACTTGGAAATCACACAGGGCATAAGGAGTAGTTATCCAATAACGATTGCTGAATAAATAAATCCATGAATAGAGATGGTAGGTAAGACAGGATACGGGTGAGATACTTATGAGTCAAGAAGAAGAACTAACAGGAGCAACAATAGTTAAGAGATGAAAGTCAGAGATGGAGAGAAAGTACTGGAGTTAAAGCCATGCTTTACCCAGAGTTGACCATGGTTTGATTTCCAGTACCACACGGTATCCCGACCACCATGTGGTACATGTGGGTAGTCCCAGCACTGACAAGGTGGCCCAGGGAATCCTGGTACCAGCACTAGATGACCCAAGCAGCACCACATCCTTGTGCTCTTGCATTGAACAACCTCCAACCCCCAATTGGTTGGCTGAGAATCCCAGGGAAGGGTCCCAGTAGATGAGCTTTTCCTTTACGGAAAGCACAGGGAGGTTAGAGAGAACCAGGAGAATTGAAGAGGCATAAAATCAAAGACAACAGGGTCAGGAATGTGGTGATATGTAGAAAGGTAGGTCATCACGTGAGACTGAAAACTTCTGCCCGAGACTAGGAAGCCTTGGGCCTGAGGACAGGTAGTTTCTGTGGGAGCCACGATGGGAGTTGGGCAGGAACAGGGACACAGTCTGCATATCCAACTCTGAGACGAGACAAACGTCCTCGAAGTTTTCTTGTGGTGCACTCCCAGCTCTGCCTCCCCAAGTCAAGACGAACATGATCTACAGTGGCTCTGAGCTGCTCCTGGTTATCCCCAAAGCCCAGTGTGTCCCAGCCTGCCTCTTCCTAAGCCTCTATGTCCTCAGCTCTCTTATCCTTTCTTAGTTCTCTGATGGGGAGCCATTGTCAATCAGTTTACATTAGAATACAACAGACAGCCCTTCTTTTGCTTTGGGACTCTTTACTTTGGGGGGGGTGTGGCTACACCCAGTGATGCTCAGGAGCTAGTACAGGCTCTGTGCTCCTGAGTATCCATTGGCAATAATCAGGAGGCCACACATGGTGCTGGTAATTTGAGCCAGTGTTAGGTACATAAAAGGCAAGCAAATTAACCCCTGTATTACCTTGCTGGCTCATAGCTAATTTACTTTTAGAATATATTTATTGGCCCAAATTAAATTTTTAGAGGTAGAATGTTATAGTGAGCTGGTGGGAACACAGAGAGGCTACATTTATATGCCTGCTGTTAAATATAAATCCATTGAGCAGGCATATAAATCCATTGAGGACTATCTCCTATTCTATATCATTTACTAGTTCCTCTTCTCTATTTCCTGCACCCAACAGAGAGTGAACTAAGCCACCCTTTAACTCACCTTCCCTACTACTGGGGCTTGTGATTGGGTCCCTTTGCAAGCTCTTGGCCTTCATGATAAATTACATCCCTCCCAAACTGAGCTGTAATTTGTTTCACAGACTTCTAGAGGTTCTTGGGCTCAGAATAAAGGCATACTGAATGACTGGATGATTGATCAAAGTTTTTTTGTGCTCAGATCATTCTGAGATCATTTACCCTTGTTCATTACATGTCACTGGCACTATATTCACTCTACAAAACCTGTGCTAAGTCAAATCAAATACAAACAAAACATATTTCACCACTCTATGCCAATACTTCTCAAACTTGACTTTCATTATCACTTAGAGGTCTTGCCTTAAAATGCTAATTATAGGGAACATTCTTAAATATTTGGGTGAAATTCAGTCTAAAATGAGGCCCAAGAATCTCCCCAAGTGAACAAAGGACAACATCTAGAATCCCTTAGGAGTAGTCTGTGCGAGTTTAAAGACTTCTGTTTAAACAGATGAGGATATTAACAAGCAACAGGGAGTACACAATTATATTAGAAATGTGTGCAAGGTGACCTACACTAACAGCTGTGGTCCTGGAACCTGTCATGGTAGCAGGCCCTCTGCACAACCTCAGTAAGTGGAAGCACATACTGCAAACATGGGCTGGAGAAGAGTTCTGTCTTTGCAGCGCATTTTTCTGAGTCTTTTATGAAGAGCTCCTTGTCTTCTGGCCTAGGGAGACTCTCCATGAAGGCCCCGGAGGCTGTGGCTATGGCTGTGAGTGCCACCACAGACCCAAGTGAGCCGTCTTCCCCAGCTTCCCTTCTGCTCCTAAACCTGTTGAGAAACCACAGGAAGCTTCTTCTCATCATCACCTGACCTGCTTAACTGCATCTGAAACTTATTTTTTTTTTTGCTTTTGGGGTCACACCTGGCAGTACTGAGGGATTATTCCTGGCTCGGCACTCAGGAATTACTCCTAGCAGTGTACAAGGGACCATATAGGATGCTGGGGATGGAACCCAGAACAGCCGCATGTAAGACAAACACCCCGAGCCCTGCATTAATGGCTCTGGCTCCACCTCTAAAACTTCTGAGCAAGTGTCAAGATTGCACTGGTTCCCTTCTAATCCTGCCCTCATCATATATGCCTAGAATCTTCTCCTGATCCACCAGGCCATGAATTCAAGGGAGATTGCCCCAGATCTGATTGATCCAGGTGAGGAGAGGCTCAGCAGTGAGTGGCGAGGAACCAATGGGGAGGCAAGTCAGCACTTTATACGCCTAATAGCCTCCACAGTAGAAGAGATGAAAATTCAGGAGCCTACAAATTGGGTGTTTATAAGGGAGAGTTGTTTAAAATGCCTTCAAGTGTCTTTTGAAGAGCTTAAACTTCATTTTTAAAACCACTTCTGGTTCACTCACGTACTCATAAAATCAGTGTGCTTAATGGCATTAGGAATAAACTGTTTTAATTCTCTAATTTTCTTTTTTTAAAATCATAGTCCTTTTCCATACATTAGAAAACTGCTTTAGCTTGGGGAGCAAAATCGCGCTGGGATCTAAAAAGCTAGACAGTTCTCCCATCTATGCAACTCTTAATCAGGGTTTCATTCAGGCTTGCAGGTCAGACTCAGGAGCCAACTGTCATTTCTCAATACCTCTCATCCTCCCCAACTTCCTGGAGAATGAAGCCCAGTCTGTTCCTCTGGGCTCCATCCTGGCATCAATGAATCACTCAGATACCTCCAATTGCCCTGAATCCAAAGGCTGCATACAGAGGGTTGTATCCCTTCTTCCAGGGATTTATTCTGAGTTCTTCTGTTGAAAGGATACCCCTCATTAGCATATTATTCATTCCTCTCCTATAAATAAAAAATTTCCATTAGATTTTGCCCTTTCATTCCTCAGTGTATGGGTATTTTCCCATTCTAATCCCATCTCTGCCTAGAGAACATTTTACATTTCAAAGCTTAACTCATGTGCCTTTCCTGCAAGAAAACTTCTTTCACCACTAATACAAGCCATCCCTATCCCACTTACTTCAACTCTACCCATGCATGATTATTAACTTGGGCTTACTCTGCATGTCAAGAGCAGCTGTCAAGGGTAGGGTACCCACAGTTAGACTCTGGCTGATCAATCTCTGTACCCCTTGTAGAGATTTATATGGCTTCAAGTAGAATCTGAGTTCTGAAGGTCTTCTAATACAGAATTCTAAAAATATATTCTATTATCTATTCATTAATTAACCCCCAAATAATGGCTACACGTTTGCTTTGTAGTTAGATCAATGATAAGTACTGGGGGCATAAATATAGACAAGGGATAAATATAAAAGGAGATTTACTTGATTAAATGTAGATTCTAGGAGGAGAAATGAAGACAGCAGCTAGATAACTGGAATTAATACATATGATAGAACTGAGAGGAATTTACTGGAAGATCACAGCAGCCCTCTACGAGGAGCTGCCATTTAAAGAGAGATCTATGATCTCACACCACAGACACTGGCATATGTCAAAAAGAACTTGGATGACTAGTGTTGGTGGGATTGTGGAGACTAATGGGCCCTTATTCTGTGCCAGTGGGAACATTCACTGGTCAAGCATTTCTGAAAAACAATACAGACATTCCTAATAAAACTAGAAATTGAGCTCCCATTAGACCCATCAATTCCACTTGTTGGAATATACCCTAACGGAACAAAAACGAAATGGAGAAAAGACATTTGCACTCCTATGTTCCTTGCAGCACTAATCCCAGTAGCCAAAATCTGAAAACAACCCAAATGTCCAAGAATAGATAACTGGATGAAGAAACTCTGGAACATATACACAATGGAATATTCCTGGCCATAAGATAAAATCATGCAATTTTCGGCATCATGAATGGATCTGGAGAGTTGTATCATGCTGACTGAAATTAGTCAGAGGGGACAGACAGACACTGAATGATCTCATGTGCAGGATACAAAGAAACGATGGTGGAATAACTAATGCCCAAAAGCAATGGAAACAAAGAGCATAAAAAACTGGTGTTGGTAGAAAGCATGCCCCTTGGAGCGGCAGGGGAACAGGTCAGGGAAAGGGCTACAACTATGTGGGAAGAAGTTTCAATCAGGAGAGGGAGCTGAAGGCAGAACATAAAGTGTTATGCGGGAAATCCTATCAATAACAGTACTGTAAGGCACGGTGCCAAGGTCATAAAAAATAAAAAAGTAGAGAAAGACTGGTGGGAAAGAGGCAAACGGGCGGCAGGGGCAGTGAAGAAAGTGGGCACTGGTAAACAACTGGTATTGAGACACTGTGTGCCTGAAGCCCAATAAGAAATAACTTTGTAATTCACAGTGACTAAATTAAAAAATAAATTGAAAAGAGAGATCAATGATCAGAGACTTAGTACAGAAATACATACGGTTCCCCAAGCACCACCAGGAGCGATTCCTGAGCACAGAGCCCGGACTAGGACCTAGGCACATCTGGGGATACCCAGTAGCCTGAGCACTACTGTACCCAAAACTCAATCAAATGAAAAATTAATAAAAATAGAGACCTAAACTAGGAGAAAAAGAGCATCAAAGGAACACTGTGGAATGCGCCACAGTGATGATATGGTGCTTGCCTTATATACCACCAAGCTGGCTTCAATTCGTGACACTACGTTCCTCTGAGCTCTGCGAAGAGTGATCCCTGAGCACAGAGCCGGGAGCAAGCCCTGAACACTTCCAGGTGTGGTTTCAAAAAGAAAAAAAGAAAGAAAAAAGAAATACTGTTGAAAGAATAATACAGAGGGGACAGTCTGTGCAAAGATCTGAAGGGAGAGAAACGGTTCTGTGCTGGCTGACTGCCTCTCTGCTAAGGAAGAGGAAGGGAGCTGAGTCCAGCAAGGGGTCAGGAACTGGGCAGCGAGAGCTGTACTGCAGCACTGCTCTTTTTTTTTTTTTGGCTTTTGGGCATACTCAACAGTGCCCAGAGATCAGTCCTGGAGGAGCTCAGGGAACCAGAGGGGTTGTGGGGATCAAACCCAGGACAGCTGGGTGGAAGGCAAGCAGAAGACAAGCACTCTGTCTGCTGCACTCATCTCTCCAGCACCGCAGCACTATATTCTGGAGAATTAAAAATTTCAAGGTGGAGAGAAGTGTAAGATTGCATACAAACTACTAAAATTCAGAGCAGCTGCTTTAGATTAAAAATGACAGAAAAGTTTATTAGTCATAAAAGGTCATTTTTTATTAAGTGCATAAGAATCTATGAACACCAAGTATTACACTAGGCATTACTCTCCTTATTTCTCACATGAAATGGACAAGTAACTGCTTTTCTATCCCAACTAAAAGGGAAGAAACAGGCTTGGAGAGGCTGAGCAGCTTGCCTAAAGTCACCAGGGGGGTAGAATAAGGACCTGACTCTCATTTGTTGGCTTCCAGCGTCTGTCACTCCACCTGGTCTCACACAGACACAAAATGCTAGAGTTTGAAGAAAAAAAAAGGAGTTCATGCTTATTCTTGCTTCTCCCTCATTTTCATGCTGAGGGCATTAAGTTCTAGGGGATAGAAGTGACTTGCTCACTTGCTCAGCTCATATAGTTATATGGATGCTTTGGTCATTTGGCCCCTGCCTAGTCAGTTATCTTATCAAGCCCTGAGAGCTCTGGAATTGAGCAAAAAGTATTACTAGACATCAAATAATCTCAGAGTAGAAGGATATCCTGTACCAAATCCCCTTCTCCAGAAGTGAAGACCACCCTCCTCCCAGTCTCCACTTAGCACAGGCAGCAGGAAGATGTCCCAACATCTGGTACTAAACCACCTGAGATTCATTTCACATCTGCGACTGCCTGGCAGATACTCAGTTAAAACAGCTGCTGAAAGCAATACATCAATCCAGTCTGATGGTGACAAGTAGAAATCAGCTGAGAAAGACTGACAAAAGGAGGCAACTAGGATTTCAACGCATCCCCTCTGTGTATATTGCCTATATTGCTGGAGGCTGTTCAATCTATGCTAATTGTGGGGTCTGAGAGGTCAGCAATATGGGATGTCAGGACCCTAATGCAGGATTATACAAGTAGATTATATAAGTAGTGTATCACCATTTTACGGAAGAGGAAGAGACTTAGATTCAGGATAAAGCATCACCTTTACCTATAGAAGCTACTGTATAGATTATACAATATATGCAAATGAATTACATACAAATGAATTATCCTAATTCAACTAGGAATGCACACTGTTTAGGTTGTGATATGGTGGAACCTTCAAATTAGGCTTACTTACTAATTTGTTCAGGGAAGATGCTGCATACTGCACCAAAATGCTGGCCAGAAGGTATCCAACGATCGAGAGGGATGATGGCACAGTAAGTGTAAAAGACTTCTGTGCAGGAAGGGTGGCATGGTTTTGCCATTGACAGTTATGGCCTGTGTACATACACATAGGAAGAGCTAAGCAGGAAACTTGGAAGAAAACTTTGAAAGCCTTATTGACAGGGCAGACAAGCCATGCTGGCTCACTGTCAGTAAAGAAAAGAAGCAACAGGAGCCCCCCAAAGTCACCGACTTCACACTTTTCCCCAGAACTGTGCAGTTAATATGTGTTTCTAAAATAATGAGCTAAATTCACAATCAGAATTTTAGGAAAAATAAGGTCTTTGGAGTTCTAAGGAGAAAACGATCCCCTTCACCCATTTGTGTTGCATTTCTTGTACCATTCTTGGGCTGTGGAGTCTCTGGCTGGGGCATCTGTACATAATATGTACACATAATCACTTCCAAAGTTGTTTACAGTAGGGTTTCAAGCATATTCCACCACCCCATGACCCCACCCCATCACCAGTGATCCTAGGTTCCTTTCACCCTCCATCCTGACTTCCTGACAGATACATCTTTAAGATTAACTACTGTGGTTTGGGTGCCTTGCTTTTAGGTATGTTTGGTCTACTGGTTTAACTATATTCAGAGACTGTCTCCCTACACCATAGAGGCGCCAAGACCCCTGGACCTTGCCCTGTGTTGTGCCAGGCCTCCTCTATTGCTCCCCACCTCCAATCCTCTACTTAGTCAGCATGTTTGTTTCTAATCTACATCTAATGTTTTGCTTACTTTTGATACCTACCATTCCCTAGACAAGACATTCTATAGACCACAGATTAGAGAAAACAATTTGAACTCATCCTTCTGACTTTATGTTCAACATGAAATGAAATCATGCAATTTGCTGCAACCTGGATGGAAATAAAGGATCATATGTTAAGAGAAGGATCCAGATTTGTTTTTTCAGTCATTTGACCATCACTCTGAACTGCATTAACCTGCTTACTACTTATTGTGATTCAAAGATTCAAACAGCTCTTTGCTGATTGCAGCTACCACACTTCATTCACTTTCTTAAACAACCAGGAATCTGCAGGTGTTAAGGAAAAGTGTTAAAGACACATTAGCACCTGCTTTAAGCCTTCTAATTGGTATAATCAGAAGCAGTAAAAAGAACACTGGAGGAGGCTGTACCTTATAGAAAAATGAGCCACTTTGGAGAATCTTATATATGCTGTGAATGAATCTTTGCCTGCACAGATTGTTTTCCAGCCCCCCTTCGTAAGGTGCAGGTCTGCTGATGCCGGAGTGAGAAGAGAGAAGCTCAAGGTGAGTAGCTTTTCTGCTCTGTCATGGACCCTCTTCTCAGGCCACAGTGACTGTCCAGCACCAGCTGGCTCTCTGTCATCATAGGACAGGCTCTTCAAAAGCACTGTAATTTAACCAAATTTGTTTTTCTTGCTGTTGTTCACTGGAGAACACTCTGTTTTCTTTCACGGGGAATGATTATTCTAAAACATATCTTTGAAGAGAGGGTCACCTCCCAAACTGTGTTCAGAGACACAGGGGCCACTCTTAGTGCTGCTGCCAGGCAGGTCATCTGGTGCAGCAGAGGCAATGTGGTACCAGGGGTCAATCTGGGCTCTGGCACACGCATGGTCTATATCCTAAACCCTATAATAGTTCCCTGGTCCCCAGAGTATACGGACCTTTTCATTTAATAATGTACTTTTTGTCTTTGTACTGCTGACCAGTGATGCCAGTGCTGAAGGTCAGAGGGGATGCTTTATCCAAAATCTAAGTCTCAATTCCTCCTCTGCAAGATGAGAAGACTCTGCTTTTGGTATACTACTGGGGTTTGATCCCAGTAGTGTACAACAGTTTCCTGGTCTGGTACAGCTACTACGAAAAAAAGTATGGAGAATCCTCAACAAATTAATAAATAAAACTATCATCTGATGCAGCAATTTTACTCCTGGGAGTCTAATGTCAACCAAACTGGCACCTTCAATCTCCATCCAGCAGGGGTCAATCGGACAGAATGGGACAAACACATCAGGTCTTTAGGGTCGGGATCTAGAGCCTCCGAACAGCCAGAAGTGAGCACAGGCTGTACATTTATTTCATACAATAATGCTCTCCCCCCACCATCCCAACATATGAATTATTGTCTAAGTTTCCAGAGACATCAAGAAAACTTAGGTAGCACATCAAAATTCAATGAGAACATTAAGATCAGAGACTGATCTGTTTCACACAGGCAAATTTTAAGCAGCACCCTTAAAATTTAGAGTAAGGTCATGACAGTTTTTTATTCTGTTTTTCTCCATGTAGCTCCCTACATCTCAAAAACCATAAACTATTTCATTCTATTCTTTCTGGGGTGAATTTTTTTTGCTTGTTTATATTCTATTCTTTCCTGGGCACATTTTTGCTGCCGTGTTATATTCTAAGACTTAAGCTGTTTTGCCCCAAGGACTATACTGATCTTGGGGCTATAGTTAGGGACACAATTTCCCACACTGGGAATATGCATAAAGGAAATGAAAACACTAACTCAAAAAGATTATCTCTGCTTCTGTTTTTATTGTAGCATTATTAACAATAAATAAGACAAGGAAAAAATCTAAGTGTCTTCAGTGAATAAATGAACAAGAAGTTTGGATATGTACATATACATGCACAGACACATACACACATACACACACTAAAATATTATTCAACTATAGAAAATGAGAAAATCTTACCATTTGTGACAAAGTAGATGGTCCCTGAAAGCATTATGCTATGAAAAATATCAAAAATTAAAACAATCAAACTGGCACACTGGAATAAAATAACTCATAGGGAAAAAAGGATCAGATTTATGATTACTAGAGGCAGAAGGTGGAGGAATAAGAAAAAGAGAATGGTGGTCGAAAATACAAACTTTCATTTATTTGATAAATGCTGAGGTGTAATGCACAACAGGAGACTTTCTAACACTGCTATGTGATATACTGTTAATAGAGTAAATCCCAAGAAAATTTTTCCTTTTTTTTCTTTTCTTTTTTTGTGGCTATTGGCAAGTATGGATATTAGCTAAACATACTGTGACAACCATTTCACAATATACATAAATCAAGCCATAATTAATGCACCTTAAACAGGGATGTGTATCTATTATTCTCAACAAAAAAGTATAGCCATGATAAAGCACCACCACAGTAATGATTCAAAAGATTTGTTTGTCTATTTCCTGTGCAGAATCCACCCTTGCTACCCCTGACAGAAGCAAACTCAATTCCTGCCTCAGAGTCCCAGAGAAATCTCAAACTGGAGGGCCAAATGCGTAAGGTGGTTGTTTGCTGCCTCTTTAAGCCACCAGATTTCACTTAAATGGGGCACTTCAAAACAGAGAAACAGAAATGGAGAGAACTCCTGAGTGGAAGCTTTGCATGAGGGAGGCCTGAATTCGATCACCGGCACCACATGATTCCCCAGGTACATTTCCTAAGCACAGAGCACTGCCAAAAGAGCTCCCAAAGCCAAAAAATTAAAAAGAATAGAACAAAAAAATGATTGCAGGTTGCAGAGTTGTAGCCAATTTTCTTTTTCATTCTCAGACAGTGCCCGATAAAGCACTAACTAGCACAGATTGGGCCCCAAGATTCCTCCTTGTATTTCCAAGTGCGGCCATAAGGAATAAGCTCTGTAACCTAAAATTCCAGAGCAGGACCTCTGCATTCAGTTTCTGATTTTCCTCCACACTGTCTTTAAATCAAACATGTTCTAAAAATTAAAGTTTGCCAAGAAAGAACAGAGATTTGCCATCCTGTAGCCAAAGAGCACGGCACAGGCTGGAAGGAATTCCCAGAGAGAATTCCAGAAACGACATGTGTGATGGCAGGACGAAGCATGCCGCCCTCTGAAGGACAGCTACCTCCCAAGTGTGTTCACGGATCAACCAGGCCATCTTCTGCCCCAAGCAACCACCACTCACCAGAGCAAGAGCACGCTTTCTAACATGACCAGCCTGGGACTCTGGGCCAGGAGGAAAGAGCAGGAGCAGGACCCCCATCCCAGACCTCAGGGCTGGTGGGCAGAGGGAAGGTGGCCGAGGAGTGGGCTCAGGTGGGTAGGATGGAAACTGACGCCTGCCTCCCCAGAGTGGCTTCTTGCCTTTTGCTCACCTTCCTTCACAGATGGAGCCTTGCTTTCTTCTGGGGCGCTCGGAACACTTAGAGGAAACAAAATGGAACTAAAGCAGCAGCAGGAGAAAGAAACAACTGGAAGCAAAACCCGCAGCTCCAACAAGCTCTCTGTCCGTCCAGACAAGTCTCAGGGACATGTTCCTCTGGCCTCTATGCATCTTTACCACGCCCGCACCCACCCGCCCCTGCCCCACAGCCCCGGTCTGGGTGGGTGAAAAAGATACGAATCATCTTTTAACAACAGAATCACTGCTCAGGACTAGAGTCAAGACTGGGACCTGTCTAACTGTGAGACACAGGACACTTGTCTACAGTGGGACAGAATTAGGAGCACTGATGGGACCCGGCCAGTCTGCCCTATGGTGCACCACGTGGCTGGAGGGAGAGAGAGAACAGCCTCTTTGCTCACCTCCTCCCCTTGCTCAGCCCCATCACCATTCCTTCTCCAAGTCTCTCCCACCCTCCACTTGGGACCCCCAAACTCTAGCTGAGTTTGACTCTGCTGGCAGCGCAGGTAGAATTCTCGTCAATAACTGATGTTTCCTTCAGTGTTTGGACAAAACTCACCTGAGCACTTCTCTATCTTTTCCTCTCCCTTCCCCTTAGTGACATCACTGTCTTGAAGCCCAGGCCAATCGGACTAACCACTCACAGACCCGCATCCACCAGCACAGGAACCCTGTGCAAGGCTATCCTGCTCTTCCCCAACACATAAGTGCAGCTTCCTGCAGGGAGAGCCCAGTCAGCACCCAGCATTCCTGGCCTCTCACCCTTGGGCCGAGTTTACCAGGCAAAGGGCACTGGTGAGGTCCCATGATTGCGTAGAGGAAACACCGTGTTGGCTCCGACACAAGTACAAACCTGGCAGCAGTGAGGGAGGCGATGGAGAGCCAGTGGCGGAAACAAGGACGGGATCTGCCTGGAACCTGAATCACGGCAGGCTCTGCAGCAGCTTCGCCCTACCCCACCCCACTCCCCATCCTCAGACCAGCTCAGACCTCTGACGGCTCAGGTGTGAGTGGAATAACGCTTCCACTCACAACCTCAGGAAGGCTCTGAACTCTGAGCCCGCATCAGTGGGGGCCACCCACTGTCCTACAGTTTCCGTCCATGTAAGGAAAGAGAGTCCAGGCTTGAAGCACTGGACCCAGCAATGCCACTGGCCGTCTGGTGGCCACATCATGGCCCATCTTTGGACAGCACTCACCCTTCTGACATGAAGGGGCTGACCTGGCTGACCTCTCCAGAGAGCGCTTGCCTCCAGCTCCAGGAAGCTTATCCAACTTTGTCTTAAAACCCAGGTCGATGGGCTGGAGTGATAGCACAGTGGGTAGGGCATTTGCCTTGCATGTGGATGACCCGGGTTTTCCAGCATCCCATAGAGCCCCCTGAGCTACCAGTGGAAGTAATTTCTGAGTGCAGAGCAAGGAGTAACCCCTGTGCATCACCAGTTATGACCCAAAAAGCAAGCAAGCAAGCAAACAAACAAACAAAAAAACCAGGTCAAGCTACTTCCAACTAGTCCAGTGACCTGATACACTTGCTTAACCAACTGACTCGAAACATTTAGGAGTCTCCTCTAGTGGGTTATAAAACCTTAACTAGATGCAACTCTCTCCGAAAGTAAGAACTAGGTCTCCTCTCTTTACTCTGCAAGTTCAGAGGCAGCCTGAAAGTCAGGGCATTATTTGTCTATTCTGAGTGGGTGTATATGTGAGAATTAAGCTAGTGTCCTGCATCTACACAGAATTAAAACCAGACAAATTTGTAGGTGTTCTAATGTTCATGGTGGAGTCAGGGCAAAGAGTGTCCTTGCCTTTCTCCAAGTACAAGACAGGGAGTGTCTCTTCAGCAAAGTGTTCCTTGGCCTGCGTTTCCTGCAAAAGAAAAGTCTCCAATCTGGAGATCAGAGGACGTTCTCTTCCTGAATAGAGAGTCAAAGAGGGACTTGTCCCAGCACCTGCCCATATCCTCCTGGGCCAGCAGGCCAGGCGGAGTTTCTGCACAAAACCTGGCCGTGGGAACAGAAGAAATTCCAGTGCAGGAAGGCACAGAACAGTTTGAGAGACAAAAGGAGAGAAATGTACTGATTTGGGAACTTTCAGTTGCTTTCAGAATCAAGGCGGGTCCTCACTTGACCTAGGGGGAGTGAGGGGAGGGGAGGAGAGAGGCTTGGAGAAAAAAGGGAAAGAGGGAACAGGACATCAGGACACACACTTGGGTTATGCCAGTAAATTATCCGGAAAAACATTTGTCCTCGCTGACTCACTGCAGCTCTGACAAAGTGCTGCCGTCTGGGTTCCGGGAGAAATGGGGCTGGCTGGCTCTGACACCCATTCAATTTAGAGCAGGAATGTTCCTCCTTGAGAGTTTCCTGGTACCCTGGCATGCCCCTCATGCTCTGATTCTGGCAAAAGGCTCTGCCTTCTTCTTGGCCACAGCCAGCTGCCCAGACTGGGGACCTCTGTGGGTATAGCTCCTCCCAGAAGAAAAAGTACATCTTGAAGGGACCCTGTCCTGGCCCAATGAACAGACATGTGGAACAGAAATCCTGGCCCCAGGAGTGATTGGGGGGGGGGGGACACAGCCCT
Organism: Sorex palustris; assembly: GCA_028565675.1. NCBI lineage: Eukaryota > Metazoa > Chordata > Mammalia > Eulipotyphla > Soricidae > Sorex > Sorex palustris. The sequence continues at coordinate 556 of JAOXYA010007424.1, read as the reverse complement.
TTCCCTTTGGGGAGTTCCCAAACAAGTGGAATTCCGCCAACTTACAAGGTACTGCTCTGCATCCATCCACCCGGCATCGATTAGGCCACAAGAGGCTCGCTAACGATCTCTCAGACAAAGCCTGAGTGTGACCAGACTTGGAACAGGAGATGGACCCAATATCACGATATAAGAAATTTTTTTCAAAATTTTTATTAGTGAGACATGCTGGAGCGATAGCACAGCAGGTAGGACGTTTGCCTTGCATGCAGCCAACATGGCCCACCCGAGTTTGATTCCTCCATCCCTCTCAGAGAGCCCGGCAAGCTACCGAGAGTATCTCGCCTGCAGGGCAAAGCCTGGCAAGATCCCTGTGATGTATTCGTTATGTAGACTTACAAATTTTGTGCTTCAGTTTCAATTGTACAACGATCAAACACCCATCCCTCCACCAGTGCCCATTTTCCACCACCACGGGTCCCAGTATCCCTCCCACCCCCCCATCCCCCCATCCCACCCTGCCTCTGTGGCAGGGCATTCCCTTTTGTTTTCTCTCTCCTTTTGGGTGTTGTGGTCT
>JAOXYA010007417.1:0-14236 GCA_028565675.1 Sorex palustris | reverse complement strand
GGCCCAGGGACCGGGCCCGGGATGCTGGCACCGCCGCCCGGCCGCGCGGGGTGGCGCACAGACGGCGCTGTCACCCACACGCCTTGTGGGTCTGTTTTTCTCCCTGCCACGGACCCATCCGACGTGCCTGCCCTGTAAGGCTTTCGGTGACGCTCCCTTTGACAGCTGCTGCTGACACAAGGTGACACCCCCGCCCCCGAGCGAATCGAACCCAGAGCCCCGCCCCCCGGGCGTGTCCCTGCCAGGCCCTGCCCTGCTCTCGCTCCACCCCGCTGCAGCCCGGTCCAGCCGCTCTGTTACCTGCCTGCCCTTGCAGAGAACGTTCTTCGCTCTGCCATCATCTATTGCTCTTCTTTTTATAAAGTTGTGGGGGGTTTGGGTGAGGGTGGCTTTCAAGCACTGGTTGGGGGCCCGAGAGGCTACTCCTGGTGACACTCGGTCTGAAGACCCAGGGAGATGAGTCAAAAGCCAAGCACATGTCTTCCGTGCCAAACACCCAGGTCGAATCCCCTGCGCTAGAGAACCCCAGGTCCCGGCAGGAGCAATTCCCCAGCGCAGATCCTGGGTAGCACCCCCAAATAAATTCATGCTACAGTCAAGTCATGCTTACAACTGGTGGTGCTAGCTGCTAGCCAGGGTCCTGCATTGTGGGGGTTTTGAACTTGGGCCCTAGCATAAGTGCCCCTGGTCACTGAGCTTTCTCCTTAGCCTCTTCATTTTTGTTTCAAATAAGGGCTGCAGGGACCGGAGGGATAGTACATCAGGGGAGGCGTTTGCCTTGCATGCAGCCAACCTAGGATCCATTCCCAGCACCCCATAGGGTACCCCCTAGCTCAGGAGCCCGCCCTGAACACTAAGCTAGAAGTCCTTCCTGAGCACCACAGGGTGTGACCAAAAAAAAAAAAGGGTCCTGGTGTGGCTTGACTTGCATCTGTTGCCCTGCCTCAGGTCACAGGGTCCTTCCTGTGCTGTGGCCTCAGCTCTGCCCTATTCCAGCCTGACCTCACTGGGATTGAACTAATGACCTCTGCTAAACATTTTTTGGGTGCGGGAGTTGGGGGGACAACTTCCAAGCTGGTGACTCTCAGCCAAGCAGGATGGCAGTTCTGTGCAAGGGCTCACAGATGAGGTGCTGGGGAAACCCAGGTCACCCTGGCAGGTGGCCCTGGGAGCCTCCAGAGCCACACCTGGAGGTATTCAGGGACCTCCAGGGATGCACGGGTGATATTGGGGGGCCTGGGAGTGCCAGGAATCAAACCTGACATGTACATGCCAGGCACGCACTGGACCATCCCACTATCCCCCAACCCTGCAAAGACCTTATTTTAAAATTTGGTCACGTTCTGAGGTCGCATGTATGAAAACTTCAAACAGTGACCTTCCTGAAAAAGACCTCGGGGAGCCCAGAACTGCCCACCCCCTCCCTAACAGTGATGCACCACTTTCTCGTCCGCAAGGCACCACTGGACAGAACAGTCTAGAATTGTTGAGAACTGTCTGTGTCCCTGTTGGTTGGATGTGCCCCTCCACTGGACAAACCACCATCTGTCTGGGTGTCACTGGGTCCCAGAGCTCGGCACACAGCAGACGCTCAGTATTAAAGATGTTCTTTGAGCCAAAATTCTTGACTTTGGGGATTCTGAGATACCCCCAAAACTGAATGGGGACCATGCTTTTAAACACCCAGAGACCGAACTACAACTCTAGGGGCAGGCTGAAAAGGCCGGAGAATCACCCATCAGGAACTGCAGGCTCCTCTCTGTGGGGGAGGACCCCCGCCAACACGGCCCAGCCCCCAGCAACACCTCTGGAAAGGCCCCTGCGTTCCAAGGTGAGGTCTGTGCTTCCCTCCCTCCCCGTCCTCCTCCTCTTCCTCCTTCATCTACTCCCTCCCCTCCCTGCCTCATTTTTATTTTAGCATGCCTAAAATTATTCTTGAGATTTGTACTGGGTGCAATTTGGTTTACTGCAAACAATTTGATGCTTTGGAATATTTTTCTTGAAGAGGGCGGGGAAGGTTTGATCTGCCCCTGCAATGCTCAGGGACCATGCAGTGCCAGGCATGGAAGGGACTGGCAGCCTGCTCAGCACTGCGCCCTAACCCCTACACTATCTATCTAGCCCCGGATCTTGTTTTGTTTTTTTCCCCTTTGGGATCACGCACACCCATGTCTAAAAGTGTGTGGGACATGCATGGCCAGGGATGGACCCTGGTGCTCCCGTACACTGGCCTGTGCTCCAGCCCCGAGTGTCCCCAGCCCTGTTTAATCTTTATCTTTCAGCAGTTAAGGAATCTTTCAGTTGCTTCTAATTTGAGTCAATTATGAACAAGACTGCTATAAACATTTACATAAGGCTTTTCTTTTCATTTATTTATATGTCTCCCTTCCTTCCTCTGCTATTTGTGGTGTTGGCTGTTTTCACTGCGGTGGCCAGGGGTCACACATTTGGTGGCAGTCCCCAGTGTTCACTCACCCCGTTGTGGCATTAGGGATTCCCAAAGGCAGTGCCCCCACTGGGGTCTGGCCGGACCCATGGGTGGAGCCAGGGATTCACCCAATTCTGGTGGATTATTTGCATTTTGGGAGCCCCACTCCACTCCAAACGCCGAGAGATGCCCAGCTGCTCTTCCCACCAAGCCAGCAAGAAGCGAGCATCACAGCTGGGTAGGACGGTGCGCAACCCAGCAAACACCAGAGCTGAAGGGAAGCCCTGGTCAAGCCAAGGCAACAAAGGGAAAAGACTTTCACATGCTTAGTAGAAACAAGATAACGTTTCCCAAAACAGGGAAAGAACAATATCGTAGAACATTAATATCCATGGCCGGGGAAAACAGGGGCTAGGAGGACTGGTCAATGGCTGGAATCAATCACAAGTGTGTGTGGGGGGGGGGGGTGCAGAGGGCACGTAAGGCAGAGGGGCTGGAGCGATAGCACAGCTGGTAGGGCATTTGCCTTGCACGCGGCCGACCTGGGTTCAATTCCCAGCATCCCATATGGTCCCCCGAGCACCGCCAGGAGTAATTCCTGAGTGCAGAGCCAAGAGTAACCCCTAAGCAACGCCGGGTGTGACCCAAAAAGCAAAAAAAAAAATGTTTATTTTAAATTTTGTTTCAGGGCAACATCCCAGACTTGCTCAGGGTCTACTCTCTCCAGTGTTCCAGGAACTGTGGGGCCTGTGCAGGGCCGGAGCCTGCTTCTGCAGTGTGGTCTGACCACCTGCATTTCTGCTTTGAGGCTCTGAGCCAGGATGCACCTGAGATGTGAGCAAAGTGCAGTCCTTGAGAAAAGCATTTTGACATGACATTGGTGAAAGAGTGGAGCAAAACCAGCTTCCAGACTAGTTGCGGAAAGAGTCTATTTAGCAGATGAGGTGGGAGTTGGATAATGGGTCAGTTTGGTTTAGTTTGTTTTGGTTCAGGAGACCACACTCCATGGTGCTTACTGCTGGGTATGGTCCTTCCCCCACTCCAAAAAAAAAAAAAAAGTAATGAAGGGAGTGAAAACTACCCAAAGCTGCCCTGAAGGACCTACCCAGTTTTCAACAACACAAGCCCCAGTGAAATCATAGGTTATGGTCCACTTGCTTGACATTCATATTTTGGATTTGAAATTTCTTTCTGATAGTCTGCTTAGAGCTTGCATAAATCATTTTACCTTTCAGAAATACTAGTTCTAGTGACCTCCAGATACTACATACAGACACAAACATAGACTCTAGACTCTGTCCACCCACTCCTCCTACATGTACTCTCTCTCTCTCTCTCTCTCTCTCTCTTTCTCTCTGCCTCCTAAGTACTATTCAGGGGTCCCAGAACCCACCCCAGTGATTTTTCAGCCAGCCAGCTCCAGAGTGCACCTCAGGTCGTGATGGGGAGAGGGTGCCAGACACCTTATCAGTGATCAGGCCAAGGACACTCCCTAGACCTGTAACCTCTCTCTCCCTGGCCCCAAATATCAGCTTGCTTGCTTGCTTGCTTGCTTGCTTGCTTGCTTGCTTTCTTTGGTTTGTTTCCTCAGTATTTTCAAAGCTCACCTCCTTCAAGGCACAGTGATAAGCCTTTCCAGGAGTCAGTCCCAGACAACACTGGGCATAATGGGTCGTAGTGCATCATCTTCTTGAACCAAGATCTCTTTGACTTCTACATTGATGTGATTTTGTCTTCATAAAATCAAATGACATGACCACCTTTCCTTGATTTCTCCTGGTATGCAGCACTCTTAGAAGGTGAGATACTATGCGGGGGCGGGGGGTCCTCATGCTCTCTTGGCCTTGTAGTTCAGGAATGCAACAAAGGAAGCCCCCCCACTCCATGCAGCATGTTCCAGTCTCCCCTCTCCCCCACTGGTTGGCTGTTTACCCTGAGGCAAGTCTGGCACTGCTTCTCCTCCCTGCTCCCAACCCCTGTCATTCCTGACACTCTCTGGATTCTCTCTCTTCCTGGCTGCTTGGCTCCCCACTCCTTGAAGTACTATATATTTGGGACTCCATCATTTAAAGAGGGTGTCTCTAGAAGAGTATTTCTTAGAAATATTTCCTGAACACAACCAGGAGAGAGCCTATGGTTTGGGGCACTGGGTTGGTACAGCCATTATTTGTTTGTTGGTTTGGATTTTTGTGCCATTCCTAGAAGTGCTCAGGGTTTACTCCTGGGTCAGTGCTCAGGATCACTCCTGGTGACTCCTAGAGGGCCAGTTGAGGTACTGGGGATCCAACCCAGGCTAGCTACATGCAAAGTAAAACCTTGTCCACTATACTACTTCTCCAGCCCTAGGACAACTATTATTTGAAAGCACTGAAATATGTGTGTCAAAGTGCTTTATCAAAACACCAAGCACCTAGAAATGGTGCAGGTAAGATAAAGATTCCCAAGAAGGTCTCTGAGTGGAAAGTGGAAAAGATAATGATTCATGCCTCTATAGGGGCTTCTTCTGTCCCCCAACCCCCACGGACTGCAGCAAAGTAGTTATTTGGAAAAGAAGTGATACACAAGAATTAAATGATCTGGCTTGTATTTTTCTTCAGTAGTAGATTATTTGGCTGGAACAGATGGGGGTTGAGGTTACATTTATAAATAGCCTAAATGACAAATTAAAATCTAGAATTGACAATAAAAAATTAAAATACATAGAGAAGAGAAAAATTAAGGAAAACCAAATTTTAATAATCATTGAAATTGGAAGATTTATATGAGCACTATAATCTTTTATCTACCTTTTCATATATTTATAAACACGCTAAGGAAAAAACACAAATATACACATGCATGACTTTGGCTAGAAGTAACAGGCCAGATGCAGACCCCTGTACTTTTGACCTCTATTTTCTGTCTCTTACGTGATTAGCTCAGATTAGAAGCGGTTGTCGCTTTGAAACCAGCTAGACACTGAAACAAGCCGTTTCATTTCCTCCTTTGAAAGGCCAACAATATACTGAGATTTGTACGAGGCATGGAAGGGAAAGCATCTTTTAACAGGTTGGGCAGTGAGTGTTGTTTGGAAGTAACCACAAATCTCTCTGTACTGACAAAAGGCTCTGATTGTTAGAACTGTGGTCAGGTCTTCTGGGTTAGTGGGAACTCTGGGTGAGGGACAGCGAGGTGTGGCATGCTCTGACCATGTGTGGTCCCTGGATTATATATCCTGACTAGAGACACAGGCAAGAGCCCAGCTGCGCATCCCCAGTGGTGCTGTGACTAAGCTGATTCTGGTTTACTGTGTCACTCGACTCTTTCCAGACCCTTCAGAAGTTACTCCTTCCAATTTTAATGACCATTAAAATTGGATTTTCCTCAATTTTTTCCTCTAAGTATGTTAACTATTCTATCTATAATAATACCTCAACTGCTTTTCCAGCTAAATAATCTATACTTAAGAAAAATACAGGCCAGATTATTATTTTTAATTTTTATTTTTAACTCCTGTGTATCATTTCTTTTGTTCCCTGCAATCCTTGGGGGTTGAAGGACAGGGAAATCCCCTGTGCAGGTGTGAATTTATTTGTTCAGTGAGTAAGGCATTTGCCTTGCATGTTGCTGACTCAGGTTTGATCTCTGGCACCCCATTAGATTCTCTAAGCACCACTAGGAGTGATCCCAGAGTGCAGAGTCAGGAATAAGCCGTGCATAAAAATAGCCATATTATGACAAGCTTGCAGATAACAGCATTCAAAATGGTGGGATGAGGCTAGAGTGATAATTCAGCGGGTAAGGTGCTTGCCTTACATGCTGTCACCCTGGGGTTCATACCTGGCATCCCATAAGGTCCTCTGAGCACCTCCAGGAGTAATTTCTGAGTGCAGAGCCAGGACTAACCCTGAGCATCCCTGGGTGTACCTGCCCCTGCAAAAAAATGTTGGAAAACTGAAAAACTTTTCTCTTAAGATCTGGAAAAAGACAAGATTTCCATTCTCTCCAGCACTCTTAAAGTTTTAGAAATCCAAGTCATAGCATTTAGGCAAGCAAAGTAAATAAGAGGGATTCAGACAGGAAAAGAAGTCAATAACTGCTTGAGGATGGCATGATAATATACATAGGAAATCCTAAAAACCCCACCAAAAAATTTCTAGAAATAATTAATGCATTTAGAAAAATGGGAGATCCATGGAATCAGTGTCAAAAAATCTGTTGCATTTCTATGTACAAAAAATTAATTAGTGCTAAGGTTTTTCAACAAGTGGTCCCCATCTGTATAAAATTCCTGCTACGCTGAGAAAGTTACGCTGTTTGACTGACATCAGTTTCAACTGCTGGTCCACGTACTGGTATTAGTCCACAGACATAAAACGGTTGAAAATCGCTGAGTTAGAGGATGGGAAATTTAAAAGGAATTTTATTTATACTTTTATGAAACAATAAAATGCCAAATGCCTGGGAGTATCTGGTGATTATAAAATGCAAATCAAAACAATAATGAAATTATTTCATACCAATGAGAATAGCTTATATCAAAAAGATCATAAAAAAATCAGTGTTGGTGGTAATGTTGACCAGTTCTGTCTCTAGAGAAAGAAGTATGGAGATTTCTCAGATATGTAAAAGTAGAACTGCCATATCACTTAGCATTTCCACTTCTTGGCATCTACTTCCAAATACAAAAACCCTCATTCAAAAGAACATATGCACAGGGACAGAGCCACAGGACATTGTGGAGGGCCTTTGCCTTGCATGCAGCCAACCCGGCATCCCATATGGTTCCCCGATAGATCACCACCAGGAGCAATTCCTGAGAGTCAGGTGTGAGCCCTAAGCATCACCAGTGTGTCTCCAAATCCAAGCAAACAAAATCCAAATGCACATTTGTGTTAATTACAGTCCGGGGTATGGTAACCAGGATATGGAAACAACCCAAATGTTCAACTTCAGATGAACAGACCAAAAAGCTGTGGTATATATACATAAAAGAGTAGTGCACAGCTGCAAGAAAAGATGATATCCTGCAGTTGGTGGCAACATTTGTGGAACTGAAGGGTAGCATGCTAAGCAAAATAAGTCAGAGGGAGAAGGAGAAATACAAGATGACCTCATTCATCTGTGGAATATAAACAATACTGACCATTGGCAGGCTTCCATGTGGGAACACACATCCAACCACTAGACCAATCACTAAGGGTGAGATAGAGTTGCTGTGAAGACCAGACTAGAAGAGATAAAATGACAGTGGTGGAGGGGTGTGGGAACTTTGGGGGTAGGTGTAGTGAATTTATATATCAATATGATAAATTTTAGAATTATTATTATTTTCAAAGTATGATAAATAAAAATAAATTTTAAAAATATCTGAGGGGGGTGGGAGGTGATTGGAGGGAACCTTCGAACACTGGTGCTGGGAAATGTACACTGGTGGAAGGATGGGTATTGGAACACTGTATGACTGAAATCTCTCATTGTGAACAGTTTTGTAAGGGTCTATCTCACAGTGATTCAATAAAAAATACCAGAAAAATCCCAATGAGCAGATAAATAAATCCTATGATTTATTTTTTGAAGTGGAGCAAGGATAACCTCTTTAGCAAATTGTGCTGGGTAAACTGTGCGGTTCCATTAAAAAACAACAACAATAAAACTCAGAACCTCTTTCTAAAACCATGCAGAAAAGTCAGCTAAAAATTTATGAAAGACCTCAATATCAGACCTGAATGCATAAGGTACTTGAAGGAAAATGTAGGCAGAACCCTCCATGACACTGAAGCCAAAGGCATCTTCAAAGATGACCACTCTCATGAGCTGGGGGAGAAGGCAGCTGGAATAGAGGAGGGATCACTAAGTCAATGATGGTTGGAGGAATCGTTTGGATGGGAGATGTGTGCTCAAAGTAAATAAAGGTCCAAACATGATGGCCTCTCAGTATCTGTACTGCAAACCATAATGCCCAAAAGTATAGAGAGAGTATGAGGGAAATTGTCTGACACAGAGGCAGTGGAGGTTGGAAAGTGTGGGGGGTACACTGGGGACATTGGTGGTGGGGAATGTGCACTGGTGGAGGGATGGGTGTTCAATCATTGTATGACCGAAACTCAAGCACGAAAGTTTTGTAACTGTATCTCAAGGTGATTCAATTAAAAAAATAAATAAATAAAGATGACCACTGACCAAGCAAGTAGAAGCAAACATAAAGAAATGGGACTACATGAAACTAAGAGCCTTCTGGTACCTCCAAGGATATGGTGACCAAGATACAAATACAACCCATAGAATGGAAAACATTATTCACCCAATTTGACACTGATTCTTATGGGAAAATTCCCACCTCACCCTGGGGCCTCTGTCACTGCCTCCAGGCCGCAGCTCCTTGGGCCCAGCTTGACCTAGTTTCTGAGAGTGAGTGGCATCAGGCAGCCCTGTGGCTCAGCACTGGGAGACCACATCTCCAGTCCTCCCCACTTACTCCTGCACAGTCATGATTAATACTGTGCTTTCCCTCTCCAAGGTGCTGCTGCATGGATGATGAATGATCTGTTCTCTTTTCCATGACTCTGACCAGGTCACTGACCTCAATACTAGGCAAGAATTAGCAGCCTACATTTGAGAAACAGGAGTCCAGGACTTTGTACTGATTTCCCAAAGGTAAAAGGATACAGAAGTGAAGGCAAGAGTCTAGACTGTTCTGCCTGATAACGGAAGGACCCAGGAGGCAATGGAACTGACTCCAACTTTCCTACATATCATGGGTGTCTTCCTTCACTGAGCATTCACACTGCTCAGGGTCCATGTTGTTACAAGAGTGGATATATTCCTGAGCTCATGGATGCTTGAGCATCATATAAAAGATTTGTACACAAAATTCAGATGCTTAAGAAGTTTAGAGTTGACCACGCAACTTAAATGGCTGGAACTGGGTCCTTCCCCAGTGTCAAGGCTTCCGCTTTCACCCATGTACGATGACCTGGGCCCTTCCCTCCATGCCCATCCAGATTATGACATACGGGGCCCAGCTCCAATGTATGATGGCCTGGTCTTGCCCCTACATATCCCTGTGCTGTTTTCTGTCCAGTGTACATGTTCCTGGTCTGGGATCTGCAGCCGGAATCTTGTCACCCATGTCGCCTTGCCGGAGCGGCTGCTCTGTCCCCTGGGACACTGGGGCCTCTCTAAGACTGTGTCCCAGCAGCTCTGTGCTTTCAGCTTTCCAAGGCTTCAGTGTGTGGGTAAAATCCTGTTCTCTTGCCATCTGCCTGGGCGTTGGTGAGGGACGCAGAAGGGTGGCCTGGGCTGGAGCCTCCCTCCTGCCTCCTACCTTCCCCACCCACCCTGGTACCCCATTACTTAATTTGACGGGATACCCCTCTGCAGGTCAGACTTAAAACCACCAATTAAATGAACTCACATGTCTGGCAGCCCCTTTCTCCCTCCCACCACAGAGCTGTGATGCCCAGTGATCACTGCCTGAGTCGGGAGACAACCAGCATTCATTCCACCTGTCTTATGTTTGTTCGCTGTTTTAGCAGCCGCAGGTGGTGGCTTCAGAGTCACTTCTCCTGCCACAGGGGACCACGAAGCATTGGCATTTTCACCCAAAGAATATTACTGATACCATCATCGAACCAGGAGCAGTACTAGGAACCCAGCCAGGATTTCAGAAGAGGAAATGAAGACTTAGAATCCACTGAGGGAGCGACTGTGAGGGGCGCCAGTGGGAGGGCTTTTCTCAGGAAAGGCTGACTCCCTTTTTTAAAACGGGGGTGGGTGGGTTCCAGGAAATCTGCCATAGAAGCTGCATTTTGAGCCAGGGTGTACAGATGAGCAGTGCCAGGGAGCTCTGTGTGGGGTGCCAGGGTTCCAGGCTCACAGGCCAGTTTCACTTAGAGTTCTATGTGAAACCGTGTAGGATGCAATAGCCCTGTCAGTTGGGGTTGGAGCTATCTTCCTCTGAGGACTGCTGACTCCATGGCCTGAAGTGGGTCTGGGGGTGAAGGTCAGCAGTTACCAGGTGGCCTTTGGCAGTGGGGAGAGGATGGGAAGGAGACTGAGAGAGACCCTGAGAAGGTTTCTGAACAGGCCTGCACAGTTACTCTGAGGAGTAGCAGAGAAGCACACGACCCCAAAGCAAGAGTTTTGGCTCGACTAGAGGAAAAGGTTTAGGAACACATGTCCACAGTCTCCCCTCCCCTCCAACCCTCCACAGTCTGGAATTCTTCGGTGGAGGAAGGATCAGCACCCTGAGATCCATTTACATTTAGGGTCTGACAGGCAAGCCAGTGCCTCTCATGCTGTGGCGTCATCTTTGAGCACAAACTCCTGGGACACTGCCAGGTTTCTGAGAATAGTATCACCCCCCCCCCACACACACACACACCACCACCACCACCACCACTTGCACTTTTCCATGACCCCAGGTGCTCTGGTCTCGGGTTTAAGGCTACTGAGGCAACATGGTTGGTTGCTGTTGTTTCCCACCCTATGCTAGGGATGGGATCCAGAACTGCACACAAGCCCGGCCCCATGCCTGGTCTCCCTTGGTTCTGAGGCCCAGAGACTGGGCTGGGTCAAGGGAAAGGCTGGGGAGCAGACATGTCTGGTTGAGGACTGACTCGAATCCTCAGTTTCAATTTTTGTGAAAGTATTTCTGAGTTGCAGAGAAGCCTCTAGATGCAATTGTTCTTTGTGAACAGAGAGGACACAGTCAATGCCGGCTAGAACTGCCCAAGCCGAGCACGGTCAGATGTGCTTCTGTCTCTTCAGACAATCATGGATGCGGCCTGAGGACCATGTCTACCTCAGGACTCTGTGGGATGCTTATAGTGTAGACTCTGCAGTTCTGATTCTTGGTTTGGTTTCCATCATTCAATTCAACTTCTCAACTAATATTGGGTGTTGCTTTGGGGACAGTCTGGGCCACACCTGAGAGAGTTTGGGGCCTCCTCCAGGCTCTGCGATCGGAAGGTGCTCCAGGGACCAGCTAGTGCTGGGGTGCAACCAGGAGTCACATGGAGGCGTGCACTAAGCCCGTGAGCAATTTCTTTGGCCCCTGTGGGTGATTCTTGTGGACCTCAAGGACTTTGAAAACTACTAGTTTATGTCGCAAGTTAGTAGGTGATGAAAACAATTCACTCTTTGATTTCTGGTTTGTCTTTGAGCCACTAAGATCTTTTTCCTCCCTCCTAAAGCAGGCAGATGGCGTGGGGTGGGGCTGGGGGCTGGCAATGAGTTTCTCAGAGAAGTAGTAAAAGTAAGATGTAATTCAAAGATGTTACTCTGTTACTAGCCCTAAAGTTGCGGAGGACAGACTCCCTTGGTGGTCACAGGACTGAACCAGTAACTGACATGGGTCCCTGCCCATTGGCCAGAGATAACTGGACCTTTCCAGAGAGGAGAAACTCCTGAGGCAAGAAGGGCTGTGATAAGAACATGAGGTGGGTCCCAGCCATGTGTGATTCCTGGAGAATGTTGAGGTGTCTACCATCATGGCACCACAAACAACAATTTTGCTATCTGAAAATCCTGTGCTCTTTCCATGGTTATCTTCCTCTCCTCCTTAGCTCCTGGAAACCCTGATAACTTTTACTATCTCACAGTTTTGCCTTTTCCATAATACCATTTAGCTGGAATCATACAGTATCATCATATAGTATGTAGTTATTTCAGACAGCCTTATTTAACTTCGTAAAATACATTTAAGTTTCCTCAGTGGATCTTCATGGATCAATAAAACTTTTTTTATACTGAGTACTACTCTGAACTCTGGGTGTACCAGAATTTATTTGTCCAGTAACTACTGAAGATACCACAACCTTTTCATCTCCCTAGAAGGAAACCCTGAAATTATTCAATACTCGCTAGACATTTATTACTCACACATATTACTCACACTCAGACAGGGTGGCCTTCCATGGTGGTCTATAAACTTGGCTTGAGAAAGCAAGCAGAGATTAAAGTGAGGAGTTTTATTGGATTGAAGTAAAGATTCTATGTGTGAACCAGACCTTCTATGTCCTGGTTTTTTGCTGGTGACCAGACAGGGAGCCCGTAGCTTTCTCCTCACCTTTCCAGATTGGGGAAAGAGAAGGAATGAGGACTACATAGAAAATATCAGTAGTCAACTATCAAAAATAAGACAGATTTATTATTAAAATTCACTCACATATGTGATTAAATGTATCTTCCCTTTTTCCTCGATGTTGGTGTTTTTTTGGGGGGGGGATGGGAGTCACACCTGGCGATGCACAGGGGTTAGTCCTGGCTCTGCACTCAGTAATTACTCCTGGCGGTGCTCAGGGGACCATACAGGATGCTGGTAATCGAACCCAGGTCGGCCGCGTGCAAGACAAACACCCTACCTGCTGTGTGCTATCACTCCAACACTGATGTTGTTCCTTTGATTCCAAAATTCACACATATTTGGTTGTAGTACTTGTAGTACTTGCATAAGTACTTATCAGGAATCACCCACTATGGTGCTCACCAAGGCTCCTACTCATTTTTTTTAAATTTTTATTAGTATACCCATGAGGTACAGTTGTAGACTTACATATTTTGTGCTTGGGTTTCAATTATACAATGATCAAATACCCATCCAAGGCTCCTTCTCTCTCTCTCTCTTTTTTTTTTTTTTTGCTTTTTGGGTCACACCTGGCAATGCACAGGGGTTACTCCTGGCTCTGCGCTCAGGAATTACCCCTAGCAGTGCTCAGGGAACCATATGGGATGCTGGGAATCGAACCTGGGTCGGCCGCATGCAAGGCAAACACCCTACCCGCTGTGCTATTGCTCCAGCCCCAATGCTCCTACTCTTGCCCATAGGACTTTCATACTTTTTAGCTGCAGGGCTTGCTTAAGTTTGCACACTTGCATACCCCTGGCTGTGTGCTGGAGACATAGCATTGTTGGGGTGCTGCTAGGAGTCTGGACAATGCTCAGAACATTCAGGCAACACTGAGAATTGAACTCATGATCTCATACTTGCAAGGCAGGTACTCTCAGCTACTGATCCCTCCAGTCCCTACTTTCTTGGTGGAAGAGAAGAGGCACACCCAGTAGTGCTCAGGACTTATTCTTGCCTTGTGCTCAGAGATCACTCCTGGCAGTGCTTGGGGAACCATCTATAGTGCTGAGGAAGAAGCCTGGGTCAGTTGCATGCAAGTATCCTATCTCTCCAGCCCCCAAACAAGGGTTACTTTAAAGAGAACCCCGATGTCCTAAATACCTGGGGAATATAGAAACCTTCACTTAAGATTCTATAAGAGAGGCTTAATAGGACTCAGCAAATACATAAAAAAAAATTGAATCACCCTGTACCAGGCTGTCATTAGGGGCACTCCAGAGGGGACAGGTGAATCCCTCCACTGGCCCCAACAGAGCCTAGCAGCCAAAAACCTCTAGAACCCAATCGCCAATCTCCACAGGCTCAGGAAGAACCTCATCCATGAGAATGAATCTGCTGAAAAATTTTTGTATGAGGGTTTTGTGACCGAAATCTCTAGGCTCGCATCAGATTCAGGGATGGGCCACCTCCCCCCATCACCCTGTGCTTCCTACCCATGAACAGCCTCTGGTGCATTATAAGCTCATTAATGGCCATTATCCAGAGACTCACAAACAAATCTCAGAATAGAAAGAGAGCAACATGCCACAAAGATGTCTCTGCACCCTAAAGTCATCATCCAGTTAAAAATTTAACTCTAGCTGTATCACAAATCATGAATCACAACCATCCTGTTATTCATCAATTGCCTCGAGCAGGCCCCAGTAACGTCTCCTTCATCCTAGCCCTGAGATTTTTAAGAAAGTGCTATATTCAAG